>ML685807.1:7659975-7708219 GCA_007922175.1 Pelusios castaneus
TGAGCTTTCGTGGGAGAAAATCCGGATTTTCTCCCACGAAAGCTCATGCGATTAATAAATCTTTAGTCTTTAAAAGTGCCACAGGACTCTGTTGTCTTTCTACAATAGACTAACACGGCTACCCCTTTGGAATTTGACTACCTTAGCGAGGTGCATGTTGCCTCTATGAGCTGAGTTTTCCTTGGATCCGTCTCACACTTTGGGCAAATCACATAGCAAAGCCTCAAACATACACGACATAATCATTCCCTCAAACAGATTAATATAACAACACTGTTCAGTACATCATGAACACTCCAAAGACATTAAACCTGACACAGTTTGCATTAAACAATACGCAGTTACACTGTAAGTTGTGCAGTGTCACAATTTAAAAAATATTTTTGAAAATGGGGTTTTAAAAATGAAAGGAGCTGTGGCAGCTGCCAAGGCTTGGAAGTACAGGTGGCTGTGAAGAATCAAGGTATAGATTATGGCTGCTTTGGCATTTGTTCTCTAGTTTTTAGACCTGAGTAATATCACTTATTTTTATTACTAACATCACATCTTCAATGTTTTAGTAGGTATATTTTTTCTTCTCTTCACAAAGATGATTTTTGCTAATAGAAATAACAAAGCATAGTAAGTAGCTCCAAAGAGCTTTACTTTTCTATGCCTAAGTGAATTGACCTTTATAGTAAAATGGAGAATTTCACAGGTCACAACCAGTGGAACGTTTGAGTCTTGTAACACTTTCTAAATAAGATGAAGTTTGCACTTACTTGTTTCCAGTGGAAATGAATTCCAGAAGCACAAGGCTGTTACAAAGAATGCCCTGCTTTAGACTGCTGTGAACCTTACTGTTGGCATAGTTAGTTGTAACATTTTTAACCAATTTAAGTAGCAGAGTGAGTTAGAGAAGAAGTAATAGTTCAGCTAACTGGAACCAAGACAAGCAAGGAATTTTTAGACAGACTGACTGACTAGCAACTTAGATTTCACTCTGACAGTTGGGCAGACAAAAGCTCCCAGGTATGAATACTCTCAATTGCCTGCCCCATTAAGGAGGCAGCTAGAGGCATCTTCCAATAGCTGAAGAATCCAATTAGCTTTCTTGGTTACTTCCACACAAAACACACAAGAAACTAATACATGGATGACCATGACAATGTGTAGTCTGGAGATGGCATGGAAGATATTAATTATTTTATTTTTTAAAAATCAGATACTGGGAGTAGTGATAACCTATGAAAATCACAAGATTATGAAATACTGTGCTAGTTAGATATTCTTATTTAATGGAGTAGTTACATATTTAATCGGGTTCTAAAACTGAAATTCTATGCCAGTAAGCATCATCACTTTCTTATTCAGGCTGTGATTCAGTCAACCGGCATTTATCTAGATCCCAGTTCCTCAGATACACCAGTAGAATCTAGAAACATCTATGCCTAGTTTCACTCTAAATGACAAACAGCTTAATATCATCTACTTCCTGATGAAAGTATAGCCCGTACAGTAGAAAACACTTTGAGCGTGGAGGTTGTTTGTAACTCTGAACAAAATGTTATGGTTGTTCTTTCAAAAGTTTACAGGAGAATATTGACTTAATATCACTTTGAAACTTTACTATGCAGAAGAAAAAGGCTTCTTTCTCTCCCCCCATCCTTGCCCAGTAGTATACATTTAATACAATACTATGCGGTATATAGTGTGGGGTTTGTTGGGTGGGTGGGTTTTGTTTTGGGGTTTGGTTTTTTTTTGGTCTCTGTTGCTGCCTGATTGCATACTTCTGGTTCCAAATAAGATGTGTGGTTGACTGGACAGTTCATAATGCTGGTGTTCAAAATTCTGATGTTCTACTGTATTTTGTCTCGACCTCCTACACTGGATTTGCATAGATGCTGAAGCAAAGAGGTGACAGGTGTGACCTATATGTAACAACATAGCTAAGAATCCTCATAGAGGCAGAAAGGAGCTATTCTAAGCACTGGTCCATTATCAGCATGACCCTACCATTTGGTTGCTGGGAATGGGCCGACGCATTGTCAGTGTCAGGGGCTGAGCAAGGTGTGAGGCCACAAACCTGTGGAATACTGGTAATTTTTAAAAGTTAGTTGATATTTATTCTCAAATATCCCCAATAAATTAAAAAGAGGACCTTATAATCTGCAGCAACATGCTCATTCAGGCCCCAATACACAGCCTGTTCCTCTTTAATCAGAAAATGACGAAGGAGACCTGAGATAGTTGAGAGCTCATTCTCATGTGAAAATGCAGTAACAAAATTATTTTAAAGTGATGAGGTGAGCCTCTAAACCATTTCCTGCTCCCAGATTAATCAGGAAAGGGCTGGGAATTACTGGTAGGACAGTTTGTGTTACTAGTTTAATGAGCCTCTGCAGCAGATGCTCCTGAATGTTTCTAGTTTTGCTGCTTCTTCATAAATTGCAGCAAAGCCTCTTGAGGCGCAGCCTAGGCTTTCTGCTACTGTCTCTCCTGTTCCACTGGGCATTTTCTCATACTCCACCAATTCGTAAGATTTAGGTTGTTAAAACCATCCTAGAACTGAAGGTTTTATATATCATATATATTCTCCACATAGAAGAACTACTGCAGCTGAATAGAGCAATGATTGTAGAAACATGGACCATTTAAGATAGCAGTAGCAGGAACTTAGGTTTTAAACAATTTACAATACTTAAAAGAGATATACAGAAGGCTTTCCAAAATCAAAATTGAATATCACAGTAATTTTTTGAATGGAAAAAGGAAAATTACTTACTATAACGGTTGATTCTTTGAGATGTGTAGTTCCTATTTGAATTCTAGACATGGGTATGAACTACGAGCTGGAGCTGGAATTGTTCATACTGTCTGTCGACCTGCGTGCAAACCTTACTTCAGCCACATGGGGCATCTGAGGTCTTAGGAAGCTGTGTGGGATGATATCCCCTTAGTTTATTCTTACTAACAGTTACTGAATCCGTAGCAAAGCAGATGGGGACGGTGGGAAGAGGGGGAAGACTAGAATCCAGATAAGAATGGTGCATTTCAAAGAACCATCAGTTACACTAAGTAACCTTCCTTTCTTCTTTGAGTGCTGATCTCTATGTGGATTCCAGACATGGATATCATAACTAGCAATAACCAGTATGGAGGTGGGTGCAAGGTTGCAAGGTTTTGTAGATCTGCGTGGCCTACTGCTGAATTGTTGGCTATGGAGTAATTGTAGCTATGCATATTGAAGCCATGCAAATATCATACTATGGACAAGGCAAGAAGGCAGGTATAGAAGTCTGTGCTTTTCTGAAGTGGGTTTGATCCTCAGTAACAATGGGACTCGGCAACAGGTCCGAATCATCATAGGGGCTTAAGTCCCGGGCCCCTAGCCAAAAAGGGGGGCCCGAGCTCAGGCCGCTCAAACCCTTGAGGATAATTTGGCACCCACCTGGCTCAGCGCTGGCAGGGCAAGAGAGCTGAAAGCACTGCTTCCCTGCCAGCACTGGAGGGGGTGGGGGGCTGGAGTCAGAGAGAGGCTGGGCTCTGTGCTCTGCCTCACCCCTGGGGAAGGAGAGGGTGGGCCAGCTCCTGTTCGCTCTGCCCATGGGGCAAGGCTGGCTGCTCACAGCAAGGTCCCTTGCCACTGCTCCGGCCCGGTCTTTCAGGATCCATGGCCCTGGGGGACTTCATCGGAGGACCCCATGCCACACGCCAGCTGCGCCCCACCCCTCAGGCAGACTAGCCAAAGCAGGGCCAGGGAGGGAGCGCAGTCTAGCCCAAGGGCCACTCCCCCAGTGATGGGGGGAGGGGCCATGGTCAGGCAGGGGGCATAAGGAAGGGTGTAGCAGGGGGCAGTCTGGGGCCTCCAGGCCGGTTAATCCGACCCTGCTCAGCAAATGGAGTAACACTCCACGATAGTGGGAGCTCCATTTAGAGATACACTGATAGTGCTTCACTATTGTGATGAAGAGTCTTTACAAGGCTAGGAAAGTGCAGATGGAAGAGAGGTAGAAGGCCCGAACACAATGAAGATTGAGGGAGTGTAGAGTGCAATCTCTGTTGGAGGAGTGTCTAAAATATGGGGCAATGGATGTCCTGGTTGAGATGGAACACTAAGGCAACCTTGAGAAGAAACGTGGCGTGGAGTCACAGGGAGACTTTGTCCCTATGGAATTCTTTGAAAGAAGGATCTGCTGTCATAGCCAGCAGTTCAGTGATTTGTGAGGCCATGGTAATGGCCACCAGGAAGATCACCTTCATAAACAGGTAGGTAAGTGGGCAAGCAGCCAGGGGTTCGAATGGTGGTTTTGCAAAAGCTGAAAGAATTAGGTGAAAGTTCCTGATCAGGGTGGGTTCTCTGAAAGATGGGAATGTATTCAGAAGGCCCTGTAGGAATAGAGTAAAAGTTGGGTGGCTAAATATGGAAGTCCCATCCATTGGTGGAAGGAAGGGGCTAAGAGCTTTCAGCCATACTCATGGAAAATGGGTGAGGCCTGAGAAGCAAAGGTGGAGACGATAATCAAGGACAGTCAGTATGGATATGTTTGATAAGGTGTTGGGGTGTTGGATGATCATTTCATGAATTGCTGCCATGACCTGGTAGCAAACCTAGTTGCGGGGCACTGACTATGTCTAAGTACCTCCCGTATCAGTAAGAAGCATGTATTATCTATTCACAAGCTCCATCCAAATATCAGGCCATAAAGTGGAGAGATTGCAAGTTGGGATATTGGATATAGCCTTGCTGTTGAGGGAGTATGTCCAGTGGAGGGGCTTGGAGGTGGAAAGGGGGATTGGAGGGAAGATTGAGAGGAGAGAGGTCTGAGACTGCTGCTGGCAAGGCCAAGATGGGGCTTTCTGGAAGAGCACGTGAATTTCCTTGTGGAGGATGCATATCTGGATTGGATCCTTCCAGTTGTCCTGAGGTGGATGGGGGGTTGAGAAGTTGGAAAATTCTATCAAATAAACTAAGAGTATGTCGCCTAGTAACCATCAGTCAGTGCTCTTCGTGCTCCAGTTGTGTGCGAATAGAGCAAGACAGCCTCAACACAATCAGGGGAACAGGAGACAAAGTGGGGAGAGGTTCACAGTTCCCTGATGTTGAATTAAAAGGGTTGTCTCAGAGGGTGTTGATAAAAGGTAGAGGTAATAGATGTAGAGTTGGTGGAGCATCAAGGGTGTTGGGAGCATTGGCGGGGGTTGCTCCTGCTGGTGTGGAGAATAAGGTTGGTAAGTGGGTCAGGGTGGGTATCTGGGATGGTAAAGCCTGGTAATTTTGAAATTGTGTGGAGGCTAGAGCATACAAGTCTAGGGACAGAAGAGTTACTCAACAATCCTTCAAGGAATGAAAGTTCTTGTCTATTTTGTCACTAAATAGCTTCTGGGTGTTCAAAGGGAAGTTTTTTGAAGTGGTTTGGACCTCCTCAAGAAAACCAGAAGAAACACTGGAAGAAAAATGACAAGAGAAAAGTAAAAGGCTCAAAATGTATGCTACTAGTAACAAAGCTCTTACTAAAAGAGCACTACTGTGAAGGACCAAAGCAGGGGGGCTCTGATTATTGTTTTGGGTCACTGAAACTGTTTTTGCAGTCTCTGTCTCTTTCCCATCCTTGAGCTCTGGCTGTTTCCAGTATTGAATTGTTTTCACTAATTGTTTTTTGCCTTTTGTTTTGAGAACAAATTTTTGTGTCCTTGCTATGTTTTTCTTTAAAGCTCCCATAGTCTGCTGCTGAGGGGCGTCTTATTTTAACCCATCAGAAACTGAAATTTGCTTTCTGTAACATGAACTAAAATCTATAAGAGTGGTCGTTACTACGTCACGGGTTGGAGATTTCCTGTGTTCTCTCCCCGTGAGTGCTCCCGTATTCTGTTTCAGTAAAGGCTTGCTAATCACAGTTAAGTGACTTGAGTTTTATTTTCCAGTGCAGCTTTGACACTACCTTTAAGAGGGCTTTAAGGCATCACAAGCAGAGGGAATAAAAATATTGAAGAGGCAAATTACCTCACCTAAGGCACGAAAATCCCACATTTTTTATATGTATCACGTTAAATGCCAGAATGAAGCTCTGGATTCTATTATGATAATGATGGTGAAAGAAGATAAGGAAGTTACAACAAATGAGAACATAAACTGCAATAAAAAGTAATCTGTACTATAAATTCTTTGAGGTAGGGAATATACTTGTTCTTTAAATTACCTTAAAGTTTTTGGAGGACACTGTGTCAAATAAATAATGGACAAGTGATGAAACTAGCTAAAAAATCCAAAGGACAACTACTTCTATCAAGAAGACATTTCATATAGAACCATATGCAAAAATAAATGATTCATTACTGTAATAAGTAAAATACTTTATATACAACAGACTTAAAAAACGTTCAAACTTCAGACAAGGTTATAATGCAAATATGATGACAATAATATGGACTTACACAATATGTAATCGTATTCTCTCTCTTTCACTTTATGGCAAAATAGAAACTTTTAATATTTTAAGTGCAAATCAACCTCAATAGATGTAATTCTATCTTATATGTGATGTAAAATGTATTAGTTATGTTTCACTCAGATTACCAAGTATTCCTAGAAATGGACAATATTAACTGCACAAAAGTGTGGCGATATAATTATTGGGAAGTGGGGGAAGGAATTCAAACAAGGGATTTAAGAAGTTCAATAATGACAAAAGAAAAAGTAAATGAAGTGTAGGAACACAGCATGCATACTATTTTAAACTCACTTTGCATAGGGAGCTGAGGTTAAATCCAAAGGTCTGAGCATTGCGAGAACCTGCATTCATGTAGTTTCCTATTAGTAACACTAGTTCCAGCAACTTGCTAAAGCTTCTGCTCTTCTTTATCTCTTCACAGGCAGCACTGACAGCCATAATGTCAGGTTTGATGTTGTTCACCTGCTCCTCAAACTGAAGCTTAAAGAGAATAGCACTGAGCCGTGGCTGTAGTCTCTTCACATTGCTCATCTGATTGAAAAGAAAATAGGAAATTTTCTTTAAAATTCATGCTATACTTCTATATTGTACAAATGCATACAATCTGGGATGATTTATTGGTGTGACAGGCTTGAAAAAGGAATGTATCTCTTATAACTGATAGCAAAATGGATGAATGAAAGAGGGACTGCAATTGAAATCCTGGCTTATGGTTGTTAATAAAAACAGTTTTCCCTCATCAAAGCAACTAGTATATATAAGCAATAAAAGATAGTGTTGTCATATATCAAATGTGTCAACTTGTACATTAAACACTATAAAACAAATCCAAGGCTGTGACCTAGTGTGAGGTTTTGGGGTTCATGCAGACCAGAAAGGGGTTGTCACCACCTGTCTTGGGTGTCCCTGTGGGTTTTGTGACTGTGCAGTTTGGCCGAGAGCTCTGACCTGAAAAACCTGCCAACAAACTTTGCCCAAACTGGTTACTCCTTCCACACTGACTTAGAACGTTTCCAATCTCCGATTTCTCCAAAAATTGCCCTCAGACTCTAAAGTCATAAGGGAACAATATGATCAACTACTCTGTCCTTCTTGAAAACAAAACAAAACAGCACAACACAACACGAGACACCACTGTCCTGAAAGAACCAGAACTTGCCACTCTCTAGCTAGGAAAGAGGAAAGGAAGCAGACTTTTTGCTAACCTCGCATTGTGCTTCATTGCTTCTCTTATAGCCCCAGTGGGCAGGAGGATGGCGGACACATTCCAGCTCCCAGCAGCGTGCCGGGACTGGGTGGGAGGTGGCAGCTGCAGCCTGGCTCCCAGCTGCACACCGGGACAGGGCGGGAGATGGACGGCCTCAGCCCAGCTCCAAGCCAGGGGCAGGAGAGAACGGGCGACTTTTGGCTGGCAGACCAGGGGTTGGGAACCCCTGCTCTAACATATGACTGAGTTATTAAAGTCCTCAAATCATGGTTTAAAGACTTTAAGGTACGGAGAGTCAAGTAGCAAGAGAACCCTATTCGATGCTACAGCGGAAGACGAAAAATGCCCAGAGCCTTAGCCAATCTGTCCTGGCAAAATTCCTTCCCGACACCAAATATGGCAATCAGTTAAACCTTGAACATGTGGGCAAGACTCACTAGCCAAACACCCAAGAAATTATTCTTTGTAATAACCAAACATCTCAGCTCAGGCCACTGGCATATCACCACCAGTAATCAAAGATCAGTCCATTGCCAAACTAGGTTTCTCATCATACTATCCCTTCTACATATTTAATCAAGCTCAGTTTTGAAGCCAACTAGGCTTTTTGCCCCCAAGAACTCTCCTCATAAGGCTATTCCAGAACTTCACTGATCTGATAGTTAGAAACCATTACTGTTTAATTTCAAAATTCCTAATGGCCGGTGACAAGTCTAGAGTGGCCACTCATAATTTCCCAGAATACGAGACATTTTGGCACTTCTGGGAACAAAATGCTTCCATCTGTATGACCTCATGCATACTGTGTAAGAGATCACACAGCATAGGGAATGCCATTTCCAAGAACATGGTGCTCTGCCTCCACTGCCCTGACCTCACTCACAGACAAAACCATGTCCCACTGCCAGATGGGAGATAAACCAACCAAAAGGATGCTATCCAACATAAAATCAGACAAGTGGTCTTCCTAGACCAGTCCTTCTCATTGGACCCTTACAGAAAAAGTGTTCAGTTCACTGCCTCTAGTATAGTAGTGCTCAAATGTTCTCAGTTGTGTCCCTCCTCTGCTGCAATTAACAGAATTTGTCCATGTCTCTTCCCATTACTCTACTGCTACGGGTTCCTCAGCAGCAGAGTTTAGGCTGAAGATGGAGCTGAGGGCAGAATGGGGGATGGGGATGGCGCTAAAGGAGGAGACAGGCTTTGGACAGAACAGAGGGTGGAAAGAAGCTGTAGCTGGGGTCAGAGCTGGTCTGGGGGCAAAGAGCGAATGAGAGAAGAGTCAAACTGGTGGCAGAGCAGGGGTTGAAGTGCAGCTGAGGCTGGGTTTGAAGCTGCTCTGGGGAAAAAAAGGAAGTGGAGAGGAGCTGGGCCTGGAAGTGGAGCATGACTTGGGGCTGAATGGTGGTGGGGATGATGAAAGGCCAGGGGTGGAGCTTATCTGAAAACATGGTGATCTCTTCCATTCCCACGTGTTACGGCCCCATTCCAGAACATTTCTCTGCACCCCACAGTTTGGAGAATGTTGTACAATGACTCCAACCTGCTAGCTTTCTAGTCACATATATTTCACTGACTTACACAGCAAAGATAATTTATAATGAACGAAAAACAAATTTAACAACAAAAGAACATGGATTGAGTGCTACGAAAATAAAAGAGATAAAAGGTAGAAATGGTTACAAGCAAGTAAAAATATGCATCTAAAAGACAGCCTTCTTCTAGCAAAATACAGTGTCTGTTCAAAATGGTTTCTCTCTCTTTGCTAGTTTTTACTGGCCAGCCTGGCAAGGATCCATCACAGAGATCAAATGGCTTGGCTCCTTTGTCTCCCCAGGTGAAAGGTAAAGATGCAGTTTCTCTGTTCCTGATACCTGCAAAGGGCTTGTCCTTATCTTACAAGGGTTTGTCTTTGTCCTGTGTCTCTCAGGGGTGCAGGAACCATATTAATTTTCTGTCTCTCAAATTCAGGATCATGATAACTCCTAGATGGTTTAACTTGACCCACACGCTATTGTCTAGGACAGACCTATTTATCACCTTTACCTAGGCTAGACTATTTACTCTTTAACAGGTTGTAATATCACACAGAGGGAACTGATGATTTCACATATAATGTTAACGTGAATTGAAAATTATATTAACAACCAGTGTGTCATTAGTTTTCATATGGCATCTCATTGAGTATTTTTTTCTGATAAACATCATCATGACAACAGACTTTTGGGTGAGTTGATTTGGTCTGATGAGCATTAAAGTCTTTTCCAGTAGGATGAAAAGAAATAAAACACAGCTCACATTTTTTTTTATATCTTAACATATATTTTTAAAAAACAACATTCATTCTTCAGAATAAATATTTAAACATTTGTTTCAGTCAAAGCTTATTGTAACTTCTATTTTAAAAAAACGAGTAATTTGGAAAACATCAAATATGGAACACAATTACAGAATTTGTTTATATAATTCAACATATGTACAGGCACCACAGCAATGGGTGCAATATAATTAGACAAACACTATATTATTTAAAGAACAAGTTTCAGGGGGGTAGTCGTGTTAGTCTATTTCAGCAAAATAAAGTGCAAGTTTTAAGTGCCACAAGACTCCTTATTTGTTTTATTTAAAGAACACTAATTCCTGCATAGCACATACAACACTGTTTTCTTTATGCTGTACTGAACGAGGGATTTTGAAGTTATTTCGCAATCTTCCTGCCTGGTGAAACCCCAGTGAGGTCAACGAGATACTACCAAGAAGGTATTTTTCCCCCACTTTATCTCATATCCTGATGAATCTATTCTATAACTCTCAACAACATTTTTATTTACAGCAATTCTCAAACCCAAAATATTGTGGAATGTATCTTATTGTACATTTGATGTAAACAGACCCTGGATTAAATCTGAAATGATGCCTCCACCTGAAAATCTCCTTTGCCCTAGGAAAACAGAAATGTATCCCTGAAATAGCCAGGGATGGCCTTGGTTGGAGATGGGACACTGGACAGAGAGGGCCAGGGCTCTAAGGTGGCACTGGGCATTTTCATTCAAGTGCTTGGCTGGCTGGTTCTTGTTCACATGCTAAGGAGTTCATTGCTGTATGTGGGGTCAGAAATGAATTTTCCCCCTATCATATTGGCAGTGGCTTTATGGAGGTTTCACCTTCCTCTGCAGTGTGTGGGTAGGGGTCATTTGCCAGGATTATCTGGCTATATGTCAGATATTTTCCTGCCTTTGCAGGAGACTCTGGCACAAGTGCATATTGGTCCATCCTGTTCTCTGCCTGGGGTACATAATAATCTAATTCTGGTCCGCCATGTTTAAGAAATATGCATTCAAACTGGAACAGGAAGTGCTACTATGATGATCCATGGAATGGAAAACCTGCCTTATGAGAAGAGAACTAAAGAGCTTGGGAGCCTGGTTTGTTTAACCTAACCAAAAGAAGGCTGAAGGGAGATACGATTGCTCTCTATCAATATATCAGAGGGATAAATACCAGGGAGGGAGAGGAATTAAGTTGAGCACAAATGTGGACACAAGAACAAATGGATATAAACTGGTCATCAGAAACTTGCTTTAAAATTAGATGCAGGTTTCCAATCATCAGAAGAGTGAAGTTCTGAAATAGCCTCATAAGGGGAGCTGTAGGGGCAAAAAAACCTAGCTGGCTTCAAAACTGAGCTTGACAAGTTTATGGAGGGGATAGTATGATGAGACAGTCTAGTTTGGCAATGGACTGATCTTTGACTACTGGTAGTGGATATGCCAGTGGCCTGAGCTGGAATGTTTGATGGGGTGGGTTCTGAGTTATTACAGAGAATACCTTCTTGGGTGTCTGGCTAGTGAGTCTCGCCCACATGCTCAAGGTTTAACTGATTGCCATATTTGATGTCGTGAAGGAATTTTCCCCCAGGACAGATTGGCAAGGGCTCTGGGGGTTTTTCACCTTCTTCTGTAGCATTAGACCAGGCTCACATGCTACTGAACTCTACGTACCTTAAAGTCTTTAAACCATGATTTGAGGACTTTATTAACTCAGTACCAGGTTAGAGGTTTATTGCAGGAGTGGTGGGTGAGATTCTGAGGCCTGCAGTGTGCAGGAGATGAGACTAGATGATCATCTTGGTCCCTTTTGACTTTAGAATCTATAAGTCTCCTGTGGGTTGCAATATTTCAGTCTAATTCCAGCTGTTGGGTTTAATGTGCAGGTGGTGTTGGTAGCCTGTGAAATACTGGAGTCAGACTGTATGGCACAGTGATCCCACCTGGCTTTAACCTCTGTGTCTTATCATTTATTACTGGGTTACTGCAGAACACTTTAATCATCATAGGCACCACACAGAATCTGCCAAGGTGGTAAATTTATTGTATAAAATGGAAAAATATAAGTAGAATAGTGGACTGGAGGTTAATCAGTACATACAACACTATACTAGAAAAGAAAATACTTAAAAACACAAGAGCTCTGTGTAGCTGAAAAGCTTGTCTCTTTCACCAACAGACATTGGCCCAAAAGAAGTTATTGTCTTACACCTTGTCTCTCTCCAGTCTGACAACATCCTTCATGAATTCTGAATCCCAGAACTGGATACAGTACTCTAGAGCAGTGGTTCTCAACCTTTTGCAGGTTGTGACACACTTGGAAGTGTGTTGTGACTCTACAAGACACACTAGTCTCCTTCTCTCCCCAGATGAATCCAGCCATTTCCCCAGCTCTCCACGACACACCACTGCCCTGACACAGTGGTTGAGAACCACTGCTCGAGATGCTGTTGTACCAATATCAGAGAAAGAGGTAAAATAACCTTTCTACTCCTACTCAAGATTACCCTGTTTACACATCCCAGCATTGCATTACCTCTTTGACCACAGCATCACAGAGTGCTCATGTTCAACTGATTATTCATCACAACCTCAAAATCTTTTCAGCATCACTGCTTTCTAGAATAAAGTCCCCACTGCCTTTTAAGTATGGTCTAATTCCTACCTGTACAGATTACATTTTGTCATATTGAAGTGCATATTAATGACCTGCACCCAGTTTGCCAAGCAATCCAATTAGTGACCTGTCCTCTTCATTATTTACCACTCCCCCATTTTTATGTCATCTGCAATATTTATCAATGATGATTTTACATTTCCTTCAGTCACTGATAAAAATATTAAATAGGATAGGCCTAAGAACTCATCTCTGGAAGACCCTACTGAAGACATGTGATTGCTGACTATTCCTTATTTACAATTACATTTTGAAACCTATTAGTTAGTCATTCTTAAAGTCCATTAATTGTGTGCTATATTAATTTTATATTGTTTTAGAGTTTGTTTGGGTTTTTTTTAAATCAAAATGTCATGTGGTACCAGGTCAAACACCTTACAAAAGTTTAAGTACATTATGTCAATGCTATTACCTTTATCAACCAAACCTTTAATCTCATCAAAGAAGATAGTAAATTAGTTAGGCTCTATTTTCCATAAATCCATATTGATCTCTCCTCCACCCCACGTGGGCTTCTGTGTTCAGCAGTGTCAGTTTTGCTGACAGGGCAGTTTAAAAATAGCTGTCAAACTAGTAGGATGCAGGATTCAGAAACCTTCATTCTGTGATGCTGTGTCTGTCCTGTGAGGCATTGAAAACCCTTCCCAAAAGCACCCTGTATGTAGTTGCACAATGGGGTAGCTATGCACAGTGCACTGCTTACTTCGTCAACAAAAGAGCTGATAGAAGAAATGCAATCCACTCACAGGAGGAGATGAAGACGCACAACAGCGATTTAGTTATATAGGTGCCTGTACACCTGGCAAAACATTCTAATGTAGAGACAGTCTCATAAATCAGGGATGGTACCAAATATTATTTTATGCTTAATAAATATATTGTGTATATAATTTTTCTGTTTGTGTGCTCAAACTTGGAGGATGTTTTAATTAAGATGTGTGCTAGCCATTTCAAGCATCATCTTTGATTTGGTATTTATTGTTCTGTACTTTCATTCATATTAATTGTTCCAGTTATGGCATTTTAACGAGGATATTAAGTCTTAGGTATCATAGTTTTAACTCAACTGTGTTTGTATGGCCCCAAGCAAAATGAAATCTCTTTGTTAAAAACCACTGCAATTACACACATCATCATCAGAATCCCCGGTCAAACTTAACAATATTCTCTCTCTCTCTCCCCACCTCCCACCCCCAAGGGAATTGTACCTTCATTAATTCATGAGAAAAATAAAAGGGATTTAACATTTCTTACATATTATACTTGTAGCTTTACGTCTTCTCCCAGTATAAAGTTATTCTGAGTTTAGTTAATAAAACAGACTTCCAGAAACAAGAATATTTAGAAGCAGCTGAGATTCAAGAAACCATCAGGATCCCTTTCTTGCCAAACACAGGCACTTGCACAGGGTCTCCTCAGACTTGTAAAATACCATTTTACGCAATAGCTTGTTTTTTCTCCCTTTAGGACAGTATGAAAAAATTTCAACCACTACCTCTAATATTCTCTTTCTAAGACATCACTATCTATGTCCCTAATTTTTTAAAAAATCCATCTTTAAGTGATTTTGATTTTTTTCCCTTTATTTTTAAATAACTTTACTCTTTGGGGTAAAATGTCTAGCTTCCTTAGTTAAAGAAATTCATTATTTAAAAAAAATAGTGTACATTTACCTAAATACTGCAATGCATATTTTAATCTCCTACAGATTTAATAAAATCTGTATTTCTTTATGGATTGAATAATATCTGGTTAAAATGTGTCTTGTATCTGAAATGGTTAGTATTAGTAACAATTTAACAGTTATATAATTCTGTGAAAAATATCCATTATAACTATTAAAAAAGTAGTATTTAAGCTAGCAATTTAAATGCTCAATTCTGCAACAGTTACACAAACAAAAAGCCTACTGAATTCAATACCTGAAAGGCTGGACTATATGGCTATGTCTACACTTGCACTTTTAAGTTGACTTTAACTAAGTTGACTTAACTAAGTCAACTTTGTGTGTCTACACTTAAAATTAAAGTCAACTTAAAGGGGAACTGACAAAGTCGACCTAGAGCGTCCACACTGGATGCTCTGGGTCGACTTTGCGGGGCTAGGAAGACCTTGGGTAGGTCCATGGTGGCATGGGGGGCACCCCCTGTGTACAATGGGGAAAAGGGGTACAGGGACCCTGGCAAGGCAGAGCCCTGTGTGTGATGCTGTCTGGATTTAGGGAAGCATTTATGATATTATTTTCTATGGATATCTCATAAATGCTATAATACCTAGGAACTATGTCATGTTTGGTAACAATAGAAAGGTAGTAATTTGCTTGGAATGATTATATAGTTTATGTCTAGGAATTCTATTTCAATTAGAAGTTAAGAATTTGATGTTATATCCATACTTTAACTTGTATCATTCTGGACAAATGCCTTAGACGGGAGGGTGTGAACAACCATTGTCTCCTTAATGTTAAGGAATCTGCCACGTGATATGGTCCCAGGGAGTATCCTGATGAGCCATTAAGGATATAAAGAATACAACCATTGTGTCCTTAATGGCTCATCATCCCAACTAAGTCGACTTAGGGCTACCCTGCCTTAGGTCGAGTAGAAAGGTGGTTTAATAAAGTCGACTTAATTTTCATTGTCGACTTTATTTTGCTTAAGTCAACTTAAGCAAATTGTAGTGTAGACGCAGGGCACATTAAGTCGACTTAAGTCTTAATTTACCAGTGTAGACGCAGCCCATGTGTTTATACTTAACAGGTGACTGACTGACTTACATTTTGTTGCCCCTACTTCTATTACTAAATCAAAGAAATTAGTCAATTAATTTCAAAACCTTTTTCTCTAGTAGATTTATTATTCTTAATTTATTCTATGATGTCTATCCGTGAAGCAACTGAATAATAATAGGAAACATTCTTGCTACAGAGATAGAACCAGAAAAAATATTTGATGGGTATACTCCCCAAACATACACATTAATTCATTCCATATCATATCTACATGTATGCCAAGGGCCACATATCTTAAAGTTTGTATGATTTAAGCTTCCAGTGTTGCAAAGATAAATTGTGCATACATTAATGAATACTTAAGTACAGTAGAATTAAGGCTGATGCAATATAACACAGTTCCTTAAATCAATTAAAAACTAGCAGATTCACAACAGATTAAACAGTTGTACAATTAAGTTCCTAATGTCAGGGGCAAAAGTAACACAGAAACGCAGCCATCTATGATATTAGGCTACACTGTAATACACTGTTCAAATACATTTTTCATTGTACAATGAATGTTTTGGATGCTGTTTGCTTGGTTCTCATTTTGCATGCTTACCTACTAATTTGGGGAAAAAAAAAAACATTTTTTTTCAGTCAGTTTCCCATCATTGAAATGAGTTTTTGAAGACAAGGTAGTCCTCCAGATCTTACAACAACTCCAGTCAAATTCTCTGATTTGTCCTGAGCTCTTTAATTCTGCTTCTCAGAAGCAAAATTCTTCAGTGAGCTAGGTGTGACGCTCTAAGACTATTGCTAGGTAACCTCCAGTTGGGATAGCTCTACAGTGCACTTCATCTTCACTACAACTTCTATTCATTTATTACTTCTCACATGTCCCTCTCCATTCCATCATTGAATAAATAAAAGTAATAAACAAAGAGGGCAAACTGTTTTAGGAACCACAGAATACTTAAATTATTACATAAAAACATATTGAGCATTAAGGGCCAACCTGTTGAAATGAAATTAAAATGCATAAATCTGCAGTTTCATTCCATATCTTTCTCCTATTAAAAGAGAAACTTGACCTAAATGGAAAGTGCAAGTTTCCTCAGCAGTTAACAAAGACAGTCATAGTAGACTCTTTTTTTCATCTCCCTATCATCACCCAGCTTCAGTTTAATCAGTTTGTACAGTCTTCTTATGGTTTATTTGGTGAGGGCACAGATAGGAGAACTGATTACAATGGTATAGATCACACTATCAGCAAGTGGCTAGATTAAATCATATGATTGCAGAGAGTCAAGTAATTTATTTTCATTTTTTAAAAATTATTGCTGTGCAGTATATATCTATGTATTCATTTTGGTGTCTGTGCACCCATACACTTTCCCAGTCTCCAGCTACTCTGCAAGAGCCCTCTATGACTCCTGGGATATGACACATATCCCAAATATAGTCAGGAGAAGGGGGAGCAATGCAATTCCACAACATGATTAATGTGGGCTATCCAAATGAACTCTTCTGTAATAAAGTATATATTAAGAATTAAAATCCCATTAAAATTGTATTTATCCTTACCATTCATTGGTTTTGAGTGGCTTAGAATTTAATTAGAAATTTCTTTCCAGTTTGAAACTAGGTGAAGAGTCTCCATCCTGAAACAAGATGGGTTGATTTAAATCAGCAAACAAGAAATGCTGGTATAAATCATCAATTTTAATTCTGTTTTCCTTTTGCTAGTTTCGTAAAGAAAGATTGATTTTCATTGGTTAGTACCCATTAAAATCCATGCACATTTATTTAAGCATTATATAGCTTAAACTCACTTTATCCCAAAATGTTTTCTGTTTGTTTGGGGATTTTGAGAGTTTCCCTCACAGACAACTCTTCAGTGTAAAAACATCACTTTTTAAAAAATTAATGAGGCTGTAAGTTACCTTTCACGGACTAATTAAAGTTTCCTCAACAATATGATTAATGGCATAGATCTGAATAATGGCATAGATCTGTAATAGACTGCTCAAAAATTTACCTCATTTGTTGCAGAAGTTGGAAGGTACATAGTGAATGAGTCCAGGGCTCTACAAGAAGAAAAAGTCTGGTCTCATGTTGTAGGTAGCTGAACTGGTAACCTAGCTAAGTGGATTGTACATATCTATCTCTGACACAGAGTTCCTATGTGGCCTCGTCACAAATATTTTCAGAGGTGAACACTAATATCATGCTCCTCATTTTCTAGGTGCTCAGCTTGAGACCATAATGGCTGATTTGTAAAAGTGTTGAGCAGTGACAACTGCAACTGAAATGAACAGGAGTTTTGAACATGCTATAAAAGTTAAACTCTATTTAATATATATTTATGTAATATATAAAATGGATTATAAATATTTAATATCTTGTTATAAAAATGAGATCTGAAAAAACAAGTCCTATCTATCTTAGGTACTATATGGTCACCATTGCCATAGTAGCTGAATGTATCTCAATACACAAAGTATTTTTTCCTCATAAGTCCAATGAGAGGTAGGTTAGTACTATTATTCTATTTTACTTAGGAGACAGCTATAAAAACTGAACACCAAAACTATAGTTTTAGAAGAGCCTTTCACTCTGACCAAGTTAAGTTCTAATCTTTCAACTCAGATGTTTTGTGTTAACAAATGGTGATCAAAGTTGAACTGCTGAGTGTTATAATATTTAGGGAAGTTATAAGCACCTGTCTGTAAAACAGGAACTGTCTTCCTCATGCATGTCTGAGTGACTTGTGTTTTCCAGTTATTTCAGTTGCAACTTTTAATAATAATTTATAAACTGCAATGCTAATTAATTAATTTTAAGAGAGCTGAGATAATGTCTCTGGCCCATCACCTCAAACGTCTCAAGATACTTATTGAATTGACTGACTGGGTATATTTTGGATCTCTAAACTTTTGAAGACTGAAGTCCCTGGAATTATGATGTTTGTATAAGGGTGACCTAATCAGACTCCATTTTGTGATGCCAGTAATCTCAAAAGAAGAGTGTCCCATTCTGATCTGTTCAGAAGAAATAAAGAGGCGTTTCAAAGGGGGGAAAAACAACCTGGCTACCATCTTTAAAAAGTGAACAAAAAGAAAGGAGCTTTATTGTTGGCTTCATACCATGGCTTGCTTGTGTACCATTGCTTGCTTCCCTATGGCTGTACAAGACTACCATCTTTGACCAAAAAGAATGTTTCCTCTACCTTCCCTCTAGCCACGGAAAGGTAGGAATCCACTAACTTGCAACACATAACATTCAACATGTGGAAATGAGTAACCTCTATCCAGCATGCAAGTACACCAGTGTTAAACGTAAAAGCCAGTAAAAGCTCTTGCTAATCTTTTCAACCACAGGTCAGCTTCCTGTAGCAGAATGAAACCACAAGAGTCGCAACAACTAACCAACGCAAGTATCAAATTTCTGGTGTTTGCTTTGTTTCCCAGCCTATATTACTAGAAGGATGCCACTACCTCAGCAGTCTTATGCTTTTTTTTTTTTTTTTTTTTTTTTAAACTCTGGTGTTGAGTGAATGCATATGTGTATGGAGGAGTATTAATACCAGAAACACAGAATTTGAGAATGGCACTATAGAATCATTCTCTATATATCTAAAATGGCCCTACATTAAATTACTGTATTGAGTCAAAAGATCACATGCATTTATTTCATAGGTTCGGAATTCCATGATTTTTTTTTTTTTTAATATAATTGCATGGTCATATTTTGCTAACAATGCTATGTAGTTCGCAACACAAAACTGTAAGATAGATGATAACACCTTGCAGCCAAGAAGGTCAAATTTATTCCACTCCTTGTCCTGTGATGCTTATCTATGTTGAGGATGTTTCCCATATTGATTCAGTGCTTCCACTACAAGTGAGTCAAGTGGTGAGTGGGTGAAGAGGAAGTTGATGCCCCCAGAGGAGATGTAATACTTTTTGTCACTCTGATACACATTGATGGAATGATTGCTGGTGTTTGTAAGATGTTCTTGACTAGTTCCATCAGTGTGTCACCAATTCATAATGCTATTTTTGATGTGATGGAGGTGTGGAGGATCTCCAAAAGTTTATGTTGCATTTCAGATACCACCTCAAATGGGATTTCTAATTTCTCTACCACTCCTTTGAACAGTTCCTGGAACTGCTTGAAATCTTCTGCACTTTTCAGAGGTGAAAGCATTATTGTGTCTTCTGGAGAAGATGAAGAATTATGAGTAGGAGGTACATTTTCCTTCTAACTGAACCCCACAAAACTATAGTTCCCCAGGTTGCATCTGGAATTAGGGTTGTTTGCTTGAGGTCTATCCCATGAGTGGCTAGTGAGAGAGCTTTTACACTGGGTGAGGGATCAATTACACACAAGAGGCTGGGTGTAAGTGGGCCCTGGAATGGAGGTTCACACAGAAGGCAGGGTAAGTCAGAGCCCTTAAGTAGAGAATTGGTGAAGCACAGCGGCACATCAATCCAGATTACACAAGGAGAATGTCATACAGACCACACATCCCAATTGGGCCACTCTGTAGAGAACAATAAGGGCGGGCCCATCCAAAAGCATCTGTACCTTGGTTACATTTTATCACTGAATTGGGACCTTAATCTTCTGGCTTTAGAAGTTGATCTAACTGGTGAGGAGCAGTGAGAGGAAAAGACACCTCCCTTATTCATCCTCCTCCTCCTCATTTGAGAAAGCAAGTGGTATTGGTGAAACTGCCTGTCCTAGTGCCATGTGCATTGGGAAACTGTCCATGCTAAACAGCAAAGATCTTTGTGTCTTTCTGTTGACAGTAATGGCATTTTGACATGTGCTTTGGTGTCAAGATTTCTGTCAGCGCCATTGTTGGCACTGAAGATATTGTTGGTGTCATTGTTGTAATCAATCCCAGTGTCATTCATTGTCATTGCAATTATTGTTGCCAGTGCTGGTGTTGATGCTGACGGTGCTGCTGGAGCAAGCAGAATTGGCATGACCTGAATTTGAGGTCTCAGTGCTCTTTCTTTCAATGGTGTTGACACTGCCTTAATAGAGGAGGTCAGTTTATTTTTGTCCCTCAACTCCATATCTGAGCATTATATGTTGGCTGATGCTACTGAATGGGTGGTACACTTGAAGACTCTGGAGCCTCCTTGCTGCTCAAGCACAGCACAGCTGATATCGATGAGAGAGATCTTCCAGCAAGCACTTCTTTTTAGCTGAATCTCCCGGAGGAGGGGTTAAGGCTCATTCCCTCAAAGATTTTTGTTAAGGAGTGAGCCTTTGTGGACTCTGAGGGAGATGCTTCATGGACCATTGTACAGAGTCAGCTGAGGCAGGTCACAACAACTTTTTCCATTTGTATCAGTTTAAGTTAAAGGTTTCTATCCCTCCTTCATCTGGATTTAAATTATTGCAATGGGTGCACATTTGTGGTATGTGTACCTCACCCAGACACGGGACACATTGCATTCATCCATCTGATACTACTATAGCTTCTTTGCAGTAATTGCTGTGCTTGAACCATAGTGAACCAGGCATAACAGCTCATTACCTCATGGGAGGATACTACTCTGAAGTGAAGAAAAAAATAACGATATAAACCGGGGAATGTAAATAACTATTAACTAATACTTATTCTACTTAAACTCTATATCCACACACTAAAGTGAGTTAGATGGTAGAATTGCTAAAAGTTCTGTCTCAGAGATAGAGAAGGAACTGAAGGGGTCGGGTTGCAGGGACACCGAATGAGGTGCCAATGGCGCTATGAGATGGAGCTAATGCATACACTACCGAAATGAGCACAGCTGATGAAAATCTTCAGTCAACGACACAAGGACATGCCCTTGTGCACAACACGCAGCCCCCACAGAAACACAAGAAGAGCGATCCTTTCTGGCTTTGCAATACTGTATACAAATCTTCAATTCTTTTTTTTAATTTCAGTTAATTCAAGTAGTACATTCAAAGTTTAGAAACTGGTTGGGAGTTGTTAAAGCAAAAAAATAGGTTTTCCTCTTCCCATCTATGAATAAAAATGGATTGTGAGAGAATGAGATCTACCAATTCCTAAATCGAAAATAATCCAGTAACCAGAAACAAATCACTTCAATTCACTAACTACATAGAATACTTTTGGTCTTAGATCCATTAACTTTAAATGCAAACCATATTTTGACAAACTTTTTGGTATTTATCCTACATATTTAAGGTATTTAATTTATGACAATTTTAAATATTGTCTGTGCCTTTAAATTGAATTCTAGTTTCCATCCAAATGCAACTTGACATAAATCCCCAATAAAAACAGTCATCTAATAAATAAGAAATGTGTCAGTCACTTTTTCTTACAATAAAAATGTAAAAATTATGAATCTGAATAAATGCATGCTGATCTATATAACTGCTTGAATAAATGTGTATAGATACCGTGTATCCTCCTAGTTGGCAAGAATGTGGGACTTTTCCTGCAACAGGGAAAGGCTCCAGTAGCGGAGCGGTAGAGGGACAATACACTGCTTAAAATAGCAGTATAGAGAGGAAGGCACACCTAGGCTGAATCAACAGCTATGTTGCATACACATTTGAATACATACCCAGACCGTTCTGGCACATCTCTATTTCTCTAAATTGTGCCTCACTGGCTAGAGAGCTCTTTAAACTTGTGCTAGAATAGCTACTAGCATATATTACACTACACAATGCCAAAAGAATGGTGCAGTGCAAATCAACCTTAAGGCTAATTTCTCTTTCTTAAAGTATCAACTATGTCAAATATAAACTCTATTTTTAATTTCTTTGATTTTGCCTTTAAGCATCTTTTGACTAGATTCCTTTTTTAAAAAAATTAAGGCCTATATTCGGAAATTTTGTATTACTGATCTAGATTTTGGTACCTTTCAACTCCCACAATGAAACTAATTATATACTATAGTCACTATTACTTCATAGCCCAACTACAGATACTTCTAAAACTAAATTTTGAATGTTATTTAGGAGCAAGATGAGAATAGATTTCCCTCTTGTGTGATTTAGAACAAGAAGCTCTAAGTAGTAATGGATCTATTAAGAAGCTGCTTGTTTAAAAACATCCAGTGAGACAAATTTCCAACCATGTATGGGAAATTAAAGTCCCCAATTATTATTGTTTTATGACATTGGTTGCCTCTGATTTCTCTCAATGTTGAGCACTCAATATATTTTTACTGACCTGCAGTACAGTTGTATAAGTCTATTAAGTATGTTTACATTCTTATAATCCATATCAATTGAGCTGTGTGGACCTCTTTATTTCATAGACTCATAGACTTTAAGGTCAGAAGGGACCAGTACGATCATCTAGTCTGACCTCCTGCAAAATGCAGGCCTCAAGACCTGACCCACCCACTCCAGCAATAGGCCACCAACCTATGACTGAATTATTTATCTCCTTTAATCATCATTTAAGGACTTTAAGATACAGAGAATTCACTGGTAGGTGAACCATGCCCTGTGCTACAGATGAAGGCGAAAAACCCCCAGATCCCAGACCAATCAGCTCTGGGGGAATATTCCTTCCCAACCCCAAATATGGTGATCAGTTAAACCCTGAGCATGTGGGCAAGTCTCAACAGCCAGTTACCCAAGAAACAATTCTCTGTAATAACTCAGAACCCACCCCATGTACTCTCCCCTCTTAGGCCACTTGTATATCCACTACATGTAGCCAAATATCAGTCAATTTCCAAAAGAGGCTAATCATACCATCCCCTCCATAAATTTATCAAGCTCAGTTTTGAAAACAGTTATGGTTTTTGCCACCACAACTCCCCTTGGAAGGCTATTCCAGAACTTTACTCCTCTAATGGTTAGAAACCTGCATCTGATTTCAAACCCAACTCTCTTGATGGACAGTTTATAACCATTTGTTCTGGTCTCCACATTCGTGCTGTATTCAAATAATTCCTCTCCCTCCCTGATATTAATCCCTCTGATGTATTTATGGAGAGCAATCATATCCCCCCTCAGTCTTCTTTTGGTTAGGCTAAACAAGCCAAGCTTCTTGAGTCTCCACTCATAGGGCAGGTTTTCCACTCCACAGACCATCCTTGTAGCCCTTCTCTGCACCTGTTCCAATTTGAATTCATCCTTTTTAAACATGGGGGACCAGAACTGCACACAATATTCCAGATGGGGTCTCACCAGTGCCTTACACAGCAGCACTAACACCTCCCTGTCTCTACTTGAAATACCTCTCCTAATATATCCTAGAACCGCATTAGCTTTTTTCATGGCCACATCATATTGGCGGCTCATAATCATCCTATGATCAACCAGTACTCCCAGATCCTTCTCCTCCTCAGTCCATTCCAAATGATGCGTCCCCAACTTACAGGAAAAATGCTTGTTATTTGTCCCTAAATGCATGACCTTGCACTTCCCATTATTAAATGTCATCCTATTCCTGATACTCCAGTTTACAAGGTCATCCAGATCTTTCTGTATGGTATCCCGATCCTTCTCTGTATTGGCAATACCTCCCAACTTGGTGTCATCCGCAAACTTTATTAGCACATTCCCACTTTTTGTGCCAAGGTCAGTAACAAAAAGGTTGAACAAGATCGGTCCCAAGACAGATCCCTGAGGGACTCCACTGGTAACCTCCCTCCAGTTTGACAGTTCACCCTTCAGTATGACCCACTGTAGTCTCCCTTTTAACCAGTTCCTTATCCACCCTACTATATTCATATTAATCCCCATCTTCTGTAACTTAACTAATAACTCCCTATGTGGAACTGTATCAAATGCCTTGCTGAAATCTCAGTAAATTAGGTCCACCGCATTCCCTTTATCTAAAAAATCTGTTATCCTTTCAAAAAAGGAGATCAAGTTGCTCTGGCATGATCTCCCTTTTGTAAAGCCATGCTGTATTTTATCACAGTTATTGTTATCCTCTATAGCCTTAAGTACTTTCTCCTTCAAATTTTTCTCCAAGACTTTGCATACTACCGAGGTCAAACTAACAGGCCTGTAGTTATCCAGATCATTTTTATTCCCTTTCTTGCAAATAGGAACTATATTAGCGATTCTCCAGTCATACGGTACAACCCCTGAGTTTACAGATTCATTAAAAATCCTTGTTAAAGGGCTGGCAATTTCATGAGCCAATTCCTTTAGTATCCTCGGATGGAGATTGTTCGGGCCCCCCGATTTAGTCGCATCCAGCAGCTCAAGTTTGGCTTCTACCTCAGGTATGGTAATTTCCACTTTCATGACCTCGTTCCCATTAGTTTCCCTACCTCTATCCCCCAGCTCAACTTCACTCTCATTGAAAACAGATGCAAAGTACTTATTTAGACATTCAGCCATGCCTAGATTATCCTTGACCTCCACTTCATCCTCAGCTTTTAACGGTCCCATTTCTTCTTTCTTTGTTTTCTTCCTAATTATATGGCTAAAGAACCTTTTACTATTGGTTTTAATTCCCTTCACAAGGTCCAGCTCAGCTTGACTTTTTGCCTTTCTCACTCTCTCTCTACATGTTCTGACCTTCAAAAGGTCCTTGCTGATCTCTCCCCTTTTCCATGCCTTGTAGGCTCTGTGCTTCCTCCTATTCGCCTTTCTGAGATGCTTACACATCCAGCTTGGTCTACAGCTCTTGCCTATGAATTTTTTTCCCTTCCTCAGAATGTAGACTTCAGATAGCTCTTGTAACTTTCATTTGAAGTGATTCCAAGCTTCTTTTACCTTTACATTCCTGAGTTTTTCTGTCCAGTCCACTTCCCCAACTAATTCCCTTAATTTTCTAAAGTTAGCCTTTTAAAAGTCAAAGATCCTGGTCGCTGATTTATTTTTTGTTTATCCTTCCAATTAGTTTGAACTGAATTAGCTTATGGTCACTTGAACCTAAGTTGTCCCTTACAACCAGTTCATCTATGAGGTCCTCGTTACTCACCAGTACTAAATCTTTAGGATTTAATCTACTCCTGTTCTCCTGACTTAATGTCTTTTATTCAGCAAGGTATTCGAGTATTAGAGTATTCCATTTATATTTGTCATTCAACCATGTTTTAGTGATATCTGTAATACCAAGATCCTCTTGCACTGTCAGATATTCAAGTTGACACATTTTTGCTTTCAAGCATCTCTCATTTATTTGTAAACATTTATAGTTTTTATCTCTAACACTTAGAACAAGTCTCAGTAAAGCTTTTCTATGGTGCCTATCTTTGAGTTATCTAAAGACTTATTTAATAACACTATGTCCTTCACAAAGTGGGATTAATAACTATCATTTACTGAACACCTCAAATTTTAATTCCTCAGAATCTAAACTTCTTGTACTTATATGCAGACATTTCAACACATTAATATTCTTCTTAATCTTTATCTTTTCTTTCAGGTCAGCTGTCATCTTACGTTTTACACTAATGCTGGAAGTACCTGACAGATCATTTGAATTAAAGCTCCCATTTCCATTTTCTATCAAGCTTCAAGCCTGATATACAGCATCTTCAATGCTGTAACCAGGAATATGCTCTACTTGAGAAAACAGCTCACTTTTCAGCATGCCAACCAAAATTTCTCTTCTGCAGCCATATTGAAAAGTAACCTCACAGTTATAAATACATCCTTTTCCATATTATTTCTCTCCAGAATTGTTTTTCCCATTAAATATCCATTTTCAGTTTTTTTTCTTTTGATCTATTTAGCTTACATATTTCCAAGTTGAATATATAATTCTGCCAACAACATTCAATTTTTGAACACTCTTGTGTTGTTTCTCTATTCTCATTAGTGTTTCAGACACCACCCAATTTGTTATTAATTAACTAGCTATTTATTTTTATGCTATTAATCATGATATTATACAGGGCAAAGCCTATCATGGAACTCTAGTTTCTGACACTTCACCTCAACTTAATATAGTATGTTTAATTAGTAATAGTTGTTTATATGCCAGTTGCTTTTCAATCCATATCAAAAGCAATTTCTATGAAGGCATCTAATGGTCTGCCTTGATTTAGAATTTAAATTAGCCCACACCACCAGGGTCAAGCATAAAGGAAGAGTCTGCCAGAAGGAATAAAAAATGGTTAGCACCTCCCAGTGGACATAATCATTCAATATTAAATCTAATTCATTTAATATTAAATCTGATAAACGGGAACTGGATCAGTCTGATAAATCATTCAATGTTAAATCTGAGAAACATGAATTGGAAGTGGATTAAGAGTACTCAACTCTTTAAGAATGGGAGGGGATGGGTGCTCCTAATGGCTGATATAGCATGGAGACAGCTCCATTCCTTAACCTTCACACAAGAGAAGACAGAGGGATTTCAGCAAAAGTGCTGGAATTAGATCTATGGGGTGAGAAGGAGATGGCAGCCCCCACCAGGTGGAAAGGATTACAATAGGCAGGATGATTTGCTCTGGCAGATTTACTGATGGCTAGTCCCCAGATGTGTTACTTAATAAAGTTACAGACTAGTTAAACCACACTCCTGGTGTCTTGTCTTGACTTCCCTCTGGAGTCCAGGGCAAAGACATAATCTATGTACTGTAATGACTTAATATTCTCCACCCTCCAGTGTCACCAGCAAATAAAACCATTTTCAGTCACTTATTCAAAAAGTCGCTTAAAAAAACATGGTTGTTATATATCCAGAAACAGGATATACACATAAAGACTTCTAAAGCATTATGCATTTGAGAAAGATGGTTTGGTGTTAAACCCCAAGTAGAAAAAAAAAATACATGCAAGTTATTCAATAATTTTACATTACTGATGATACGTAATATGGGAAACTAATAATGGGATCTCATGTACATGTTAAACATTTTCTTCTTCAAGTTATAACTATATTCAGCAAATCAGGTTTCAGGATAACAGGATAATTGAAACAGAGTACTAAATACTTAAAATCCTATAAGAGAAAAACAATAGCTAGTGTGACTTGGAGATAAGTTTAACATTAAAACCTCTCATAATAATGTGCTATTGATGATCAAGTAAAACCCCAAGTCTTTTCCAGACTTCTCTCACGTTATAATTGCATAACATTAGCAGCCACTAGTTTTAAAAAGCAATATAATAAACAGTCCTTTTGATGGATACTAACAGGTTTAACAGCATATATGACCCAATGACTGGTCATAATGAACAAAATATCAAAGAAACCAATTAAAATTATATTAATTTAGAACAAATACATCTTAGAGAGTCAATAAAATACAAAGTATAAAATATAATAATGAAAGAATTAATTGATCTAGATGTAAGCAAGCATAAATACACTTTGCCAAATATTTGAGCATTCAGCACAACTTCAGTTCAAGATCAATATCATGGAGCACAGCTAGAATATACAATAAAATGAACAGATTTGACAGCTTCTATAGAACACTACAACGATGTATGCAGGAAACAAAGAAAACAGTAGATAACATCTAAGTTGGAAGACAGCAGCATGGAGCAAGTGAAGGGGAAAAAAAAACAAAACAAGGAACTAAAGTATTTTATCACCAGAAAAGCCAAAAGTCTGTAATGAAAGATAAGGGTTATAAAAGATTAACTCTAAGCTGACTGCAGTAAAAATAGCTAACATAAAAGTATAAAATGAGTTAAGAGAATAATCACAGAAACAAGTGAACAAAGGCAATTTAAACAGCCACAAAAACAAACAAAAACAACAACAAAAAACCTCCCGAACAACAACAATTAACAACCTGAAATGGAACATGAAATGTTTACTACTTCCCCTTCTCTGTCTGTAAGGATACAAACAGAAGATGATTAATGCAGGCTGAAGCTAGACATATAATATTATAGCTGTCATACCACGACAGTAATTTTAGTAAGTGCCCTCTTTAGCAGTTTCTTTTAGAGTAACGGGTCTTTAATTCTGAACATAGAGCCAGCAAAAGAATGTATAAACTATAAAAGTTTTATGAACCACAAAAGCAGTTATCAGATTAACCACTGTTTGAAGGAATATTACATTTGTATTCGTCTTTTGTTTTGATCTTATGCTTAAAGACAAATTAATACAGAAATTCTAAGAGCTTAACCCACTAAATTTTCAGAATATGCCTAAAGAGGGCAGCAACTGAAAAGAAGAACTTAAACTACATTAATATTTTATTGAGCTCTGTTGACACTCATTTAAAAAAGCTAGATGCCTTTTTCTTCAGGGAAAAAATAGCAACTGAACTATGACACATATTTGGCTGAATAAAAGTTCCTACAGATGAGCTGGAAAATCTGAGCTTGCTGTCCAGGCAGAGTAAACCAAAGCAGTGAAGCAGAGTAGATTAATAGAAATTCAAGGATTTTTATGAAGAAAATCAGAAGTCCAATGGACATTTTATTCTCAAAGGCAGAAAAAAGTGGAAACTGAAACAAAAGTAGAGTTTTAAAAAGATGAACTAGAAGTGGATGATGAGAAAGAAAGGCTATCCCTCCTGGAGAACACCAGTTTTAAGACAGATCTTTCAAGTTGCTGATAGAAAAAACAACAGGTTTTGGAAAACAGAGGTGCAATATTGAACACTTTTTTGAAGGCACAGGAACAAACCACCCCAATGGGCAGAAAGAATAGCAAATATGGCAAATGACTAGGTTGGCTTAACAAAGAAGACAGTGAGCTTAAACACAAAGAGGAAGTTTAGAAGAAGTGGATGAGCAGGAAGAAGTGTAGTGGTACGGTGGCTGTACGATGCACAACAAGAGTGTTAACTGGCCAGAGAGGGGTAGCCAATCAGCTGCAGAGGGCTGTGAGTCAATGAGGGGCAAAAAGCATGTATAAAAAGGGAAGCAGAAGGGGAGAGGCTTCAGTCTGCAGGGAGAGCCTGAAAGGAGAAGGTCTCCCAGGCTGGCAGGCTGCAGGGTCAGAACCACGGAGAGCTCCAAGTGCAGTGCAGCAGAAGGAGCCAAGCGGGAGCTGAAGGGAGCAGACAGCGGCAAGTGGCTGGAGCAGCGGTCAGGGACGAGGAAGCCAGAGGGACAGCAGCTGGACTCCAGAGGTGGTGAGAAGTGGCATGCGACTGGGAGCTGCAGGGAATGTGGCCCAGGGAGTTGATGCCGTATATGTGTTGGAGAGACTGGAGGGAAGCGGCGCCTCAGAGGGGAGGCATCTAGGGTCCCTGGGCCGGGGCCTGGAGAATAGGGCAGGCACAGGTTCCTCCCCGCTTCCCCAGGGTGCTAGGAGTGGCACGGGTGCCAGGAGTGGCACAGGCTCAGGCCAGAGACTATTTTAACATAGTGGCCAGCAGGTCTCCATGGCCATTGCTGGTAGTGGCCAGGACCAGGGGGAGAAGAGTTGGACTGTACCCTGGAAGGGGTGGACTATGGGCTTAGCTGGAGGGCTAAGACCTCACAAGAGGCCTCAGAACCAGAGTCTGGCATGAAGAGGCAGAGTACGGACTACCAGCAGGGGGACCACATGAGTGACACTCCCTAGAAACACCACCAGGAGGCACCCTGCTGGTGAGTCGCATGTGAAAGATGCCTACAAGAAGTATAAAAATACTGCTCAAGCATACAGAAATGAAATCAGGAAGACTAAAGCACAATTAATTAAAGTTGCAGCTAGCAAGGAATGTGAAGGGTAACGAGAAAGGTTTCTACAGGTTCTAGACACTCCTTATCTGCATTGTTACTGCTATTCTTTGACATGTAGGTGTATCCAATTCAGCTATGCATACGCACTGCACACTCAAGGCAGAGAATCTGGCTTAGCAGCACCCAATAAGGTGGTGGCTCATGCCTCCTGGTCCTTGTAAACCACCTATAGCTTTATAAGGGCAGCATTGTCTCTATCCCCCTATCTATTCATTCACACCAAAAACAAAGACTGGAGAATTTATGGTGCAGAGAGGATGGAGACCAGTCGAGGAATACATGCCTCCACCCACATCTTGAACAACAATTACACAAAGGAGGAGTCCTCTGGCACTTTTAAAGACTAACGAATGTATTTATTGCATAAGCTTTCATGCGTACAAATAAGATGCATTAACTGAAACTGTTGTATGTTAGGTGTGTATTTATACAGACAGAGAAGGGTGGGTCACAGGTCAATATGAACAGCTCCAGAGGGATAATCTGGTAGCTTATCTCAGCAAAGCAAATCAGTTGTTTTGATTCAAACAGTGTGGAAGAGGCCCTCTAACAGCAATAACTGAGAAGATGAGAATGTTAATAGAGGAGAAATTAATTTTTGCAATGAGTTAGCCATTCCAAATCCCTACTGAGACCCAACGTACTACCGTTTCTATGTCATACATCTGATAAAGTGGGATTGTGCTCACAAAAGCTTTTATGATAAAAAAAAATGTACAAGTGCCACGGGATTCCTTGTTTATTTTGCTGAAATAGACTAACATGGATACCCCTCTGGAACTTATTAACAACAGTTACAGTATAAGTGAGAACTGCTTTTTCTCCTTTAAGTGGTTGCTGACACGTATTCCATTCAGGTGACTCACAAGCAGTCGAGGTAGGTGGTGGGGCTTGCAGTGTACTAAAACAATGACTTGCAGAACTACCTTCCTGAAGTTTTCTTTATCTGTGGTAATAGCATAATGTTTGGTAAAAGTAATATAAATGATTTTTAAGCTCCTCTAGTCCATGTTAGGAGATCAGCAGCAGAGACAGCGTTTAGCCACACAGGGGAGAGAAAAACATCACAGATTTGATCTGTTCCAATTAACATAAAAAAGTGGTTGGCAGTCTCATAATGTTTAGATTTGCATAAAAAGATAGTTAGTTTTAGATTTAAGGTTTTTTGTAAGTAATAAATGATAGTTTAAGGCAGGTTTTAGCTAGAAATCTAAAATGGTGTCTACAACCCTATCAGAGAAACAAAGGAGGTATTAGGATAAACTCAGTAATTGCAAACGAGGGTGAAATAAAGGTCTCTCCATTAAATACCTGAGGGGAGGGGTCAGGCACGCAGGAAGGAGAATATCAAGGAGGTTCACTCTGAGTAAACAAATAAAACTAATCAGCATATAGGGCAACTAATTGGCTGAAAAAAACATCATTTCTCAGGAGAGGAAAGATGCTGATGATTCAGATTAAGAAAGCAACCAATCAAGAAGAGTCTTAAATAATATATGAGATTGAGAGCTGATTGGCTTGGCTGTGGTTTATGATTGGAAGGACAGGAAAAGAGAATCCATCTGGAGCAGCAGCAGCAACAGCACAAAGCAACTTGACTGAACAGAAGGACTTTAGACAAGCCAAGGGATTTTATTAAGAAGGAAGTTAATTCTCAGAATTAGGAATTCACGTGTGTGATTATAAATAAAGCTGGTGACTGGATAACCTCTTACCCATCCATTCTATGATTGCCTGGTCAACACTCAGAATTCAAGTTTGTAGTAATGTTATTTAATGTGTTAGAGTAATGTTACTGTATACATATGTATAAAGGAATTGTATGTTATTTTAGTACATCATTGTACTGAGGCTTTATACATATGTATGCATGATTTCTTTCTCCTATATTATATTACATGTTGCAAAATTGTATGTCTGCCATGCCTTGCTACAATAAGTATTCATAACATTATGTTCTAAAATGTGCCAGGGAATATTGTATTTTGGTATTGCATTTTATTCTTAGAGTTATGTAATATTTGTTAGTGCATTGAATTAGATTACACAGTCTTTGGTGTTTTGCTTTATCTTAAGTGACTTATACCATTTGTAACATTGTTGATTTTCAATTTAAGATTTAAATCATAAGTTAGCATTTAATAAAAGAGACATTTTATTTTAGAAGAAATTACTTTCTGAGTTTCAACTGTTTGAGCAGAGGGTTGTATCCATGTCCTCTCAAGCTAAACCGAGTTTTCCAGTGATTAAAAGGAGAACCCCAGTAAAGCCTTGTAAACCCCCCCCAAATGACCCACCTTCTGTTACCCACTTACAGAGTTAAGTGTTGTGATAGGTATACTAATGAACCAAAGCCATTAGAGGTCTCTTAGGTCCGAAGTTTGAGGTAACAAAAATATGTATGGAAGACCATGTAGCAGCCCTGCAAATATCCAATATTGCAACATCATTGAGAAATGTGATAGATACCTCTTGTGCTCTCACTGAATGAACCCATAACATCAGTGGAGTTGTAGTCTGAGCTACTCCATACAGGAGATATCCACTTGGAAATCATCTATCCGAAGACTAGGTGACCTTTCATCAGACCCACACAGGGGACCAAGACATGATGATGAACAAAACAGTTTAGACCTTTCCAGATAGAACACCAAGCACCACCTCACACCTAATGTACAGAGATACTGCTTGTCTGCATTGGAGTGAAGCTTGGAGAATGAGGAAAGGTCTCAACTCTCCCTTGGACTTGGTGATCAAGAAGTATGGAGAGTATAATCCCTTTCCACAGTGAAGAGGAGGAATCTTTTCTATAGCTCCCAGAGCACACAAAGTCTGAAGCTGCTGAACAAGAATGTCTTGCCCAACAAAGAGCCTTCTGGTTTCTGGTAACTTATCTGTAAATGTGAATATTGGGTTCCAATTTGCAAGGTAATATTTAGACAAGAATAATTGTTGATTGGCAATATGGATTTGCAATGAAGAGGATTTTTCCCCCATAAAATCTAACTTTTTAGACTGTTCGTCTTTACGAGTAGATTTATACTTCCCCTTCCAAACTTCCATTTACTACAGTCACAATCAGGGAATTAGAAGGGGAATGTGAGAAAAAACATTTGAAATCTTGCATCACGACATAATCTCTCCTTCAGTGCACTTAACTGTGGGTATTACAAATACTGGTGTATTGCACAGTGTTTTGGCAGACTCCAGTATTACTTCATTTATAGGGAAAATGACTCTCCCAGGAGCTGAGGACTGAAAAATATCCACTACCTTATTGATGCTCTCCTGAACAAACTCAGTCTGAACACCCAACAATGACGACATTCGTCTCAGGTCATCTTGATATGACTTAAACCCTCTGGGGTTAAGAAATGAGAACTGGGGCAGCATAGCATCATCTTGTGAAGAGGAGGGAAGTGTAACCATTTGAATCTGTTGTGGTAACACATTTAACTGTATCAAGGCTTCAGGCTGTACTAGATCAGAGTAAGCTCCCACATCCTATGGCTGTAGCACAAGAAGCCCAGCCGGAGAGACCATTGGAAGAACAGGTGATCTAGCCCTGGACTGAGCAGATGATGGGGATCTTACTGAATGAGTCATCTCCCAGAGATTCCAAAGGAGGTCACTAAAAATCAATGTAATTAACTTCTCATCTTCATGCTATGTATAGGCAAATACAATCATCACAATATTGGTTCAATTTATGGGTATACCAGCAAACATAATCACTATTTGTTCACCAGCTGACATCAAATGAAGTATACAGGTACAAGATGATAAGAAACTGGTGACACAAATCATAGTGACTCCATTAAACAGTGATACAGTAAGTTCATGCAATTTTACTCCATGGATACAAAAAGCAAAATCATCTTTATTCTACATAACTGGCTGGTTTAATCACAAGAATTGCCTTCACTCATTCTCATATTCCTGTGTTGCAAAGAGATTTCACCCTACCTCACTGAAAAGTTTAATCAAATTTAAGACTTGCCAATCCCGCAAAAAACAGAGTTATTACAGAGAATTGTTTCTTGGATAACTGGCTGTTGAGACTTGCCCACGTGCTCAGGGTTTAACTGATCGCCATATTTGGGGTCGGGAAGGAATTTTCCCCCAGGGCTGATTGGCCTAGGGTCTGGGGGTTTTTCGCCTTCCTCTGTAGCACAGGGCATGGTTCACCTACCGGTGGACTCTCTGTATCTTAAGTCCTTAAATCATGATTTAAGGAGGTAAATAACTCAATCATAGGTTGGTGGCCTATTGCAGGAGTGGCTGGGTGAGGTCTTGAGGCCTGCATTTTGCAGGAGGTCAGACTAGATGATCGTACTGGTCCCTTCTGACCTTAAAGTCTATGAGTCTATGAATCATGCACACTGAAGTTAAGTAGTACTGAAGGACATCTTAGTCATTACATACAAAATGTATCTGTTACCCAATTCGAAAAACAAAAACTAGTCAAGAGCACCTATACTTGCTGCAGGCTGAGAACTTTATTACTTTTTCAAAGAGGAAAATCTACTAGTCACCTGAAGCATTGAAAAGTCCACTTATTCACAGTCAGCAACCTCTCTAACTGTCCCCTTGGCTTCAGCCTTTCGGACAAATTTATCCAGAATGTTTGTTTGAACCATATCCAGGTCCGCCTCATCTCTATCAACATCCTAGCCCTTTCCAGTGCTGTGGCATGGAAATGGGCCTAATGAAACTGTTAGATCCAATGGTAATAACTGAAATATTTATACTAATGTGGTTATTTAATATCAATAATATCCTTGATATGCCACAGTAAGTAACCTTTGACAATCAGTCATCAGGTGTTGCTACTAATTATTTCAAAGTTATATACACTAGTACGGTGAGAATTCCATGTAGGATTTGAAACAGTGAACTGAAATCTATTCCGACTCAGATCAACAAAATCGTCAATGAAAGTTCCATCTGCAGAAACAACTTTTCCAATTCCATTGTATTTAATGCATATTCTTAATTATACCTGTTGAAATATACTAAATATGATAGTGGTAAAGATAAGGTATAATTGAGGACAATAGGGAAGTGCTGTTATAACTGATGGGAGCATTTGACCTATATTATTGGCAATATCTAAGGCACAAAGAACACTAATGGAATTTAGGATACAATACTGAATTTGTAGGTAATTAAAACAGATATAATTTTATTTGTCAACTGTGTCAATTTTTAGATTATACATCTATACATCATAGAATATCAAGGACATTGTTGACACTAAACAAAACAATAATATTTTGATATGGAAGCCATCAGCAAGAAAAGTAGAACATCCAAATGCTATTTTTATAAAGATAAAGTCAAACATTTAAATTTTTAGTGTTCATGACCAATATGTTAATATCTCCAGATTACATGTGTAGAATTGTAGCTTCAGGTGCATATATTTTTCAGCCTATTAAGGCTGTGGACAAAAAAAAGCATAGGAAGCTTTAAATGACATGGCATTAATTTTAACATTTTTAATTCAATAGTGTAATGCCATTTTAAGAAACACTATTTCTTGTATAAATATTTTATGATAATAAAAGAATATGACGATTGCCACAGATGGTGGTAAATTTAGAGGATGAAAACCTCTCCAGAATTAAGATTGTCTGAACAATTAAAGTTGTCAAGTTTCCACTAAAAGTCTGATATTAATCACCCCTACAGGCTCCAATTCCAGATTTGACAAAGCTATCACTTGCAATTTTACATGTGTAATACTTTTCCAGAAGACGACTTTTAAAGACGATGTAGAGGTAGTCAAAGTAATAGCCACTTCAAAAAAAAAAAAAAATCAGTTTTCCTCTTTTATAAGGAGCCCGTTAGAGGGGTTTCATGGGTTTTTCATATATTTCAGAGAACAACATTATAATATCCCACTGGATACCAAATTTTACTAAGGAATTTATTTAAAAAGTGAGTCTCCAATAATCATGTGGATTTTGCCAGACTTATGACCTGAAACTACAAAACTTTTTGAATTACTATTTATAATTTCACATATTATTAATTGAATGAAAACACACACACAAAACCTAAAACAACCAATGCATCCTCAACAATATTAACACACTATCTCCTTCAAGATTTCTATGCTAGCTCCTGAAACAGTTTGTATCAATAGGAAACCCTGTCCTTAAAATGTCCATATGAATTTGGGAGGTGACCAAAATATACATACTGGTACAAATTATTGTGTGGGTTCACATACAATATTTTTAATAAAAAAGGGGATCTACTCTGCAGAAAACTGAACTGTGCTGTCCAACATGAAAAACAAATTGAGCTAGACAAAATCAGTATAGATTAAATGCATAAAAATACATTTGCTTACACTATTATTCTCATATCCAAATAAATTCCCTTGAAGAATTAGCAGCCTGAAGAACTGATATATGCCAAAAAAAAAAAAAAAAAGTTCATCATAATTGCCAATCTATCTATCCTCCAAAATATATATGTATTTGCTCATTACTGTCAACAAATCATCATCATTAATAATATTAGTTTTTTCTTCTTCAAGGAAAAGCTTGAAATAGTTAATTCCCCATGAAACAGACTCTAGTAGTGCCTCAAACTATAATGAAAAACAATCAGCAGCTGTTTTGTGCTCCTATGTATTGTAGTCTCTTTTTCCACACACTCTAATACACTCCAATTTTTTTTTTTTCTATTCTGATTTTATCCTTTTGAGAAGTTGTTCATGCATTTTACTCAAAGGAAGATAAAATCAATAACAATTTACATCCAAACAATTATGAGATAATCTTTTTTTTAAGAGTGATTTAGATATACCCTTCAACACAGATTCAAAGGGTAGCTGTGTTAATCTATTGTAGAAAAACAACAGAGTCCTGTGGCACGTTTAAAGACTAAGATTTATTTATGGCATGAGCTTTCGTGGGAGAAAATCCCACTTTGTCAGACGCAGAATGAGGGTCTGCCCATTGCGTTAGGAATGGCAGAACATGCAGGGGAACTGTGACCACAATGACCAAATTGTGCCTGTTTGGGGCATAGATCAATGACAGCCATGACTGCGGGGGTATAAAGTGGAGATAAGCATGTTGAACCAACCTAAGTACAAGCTGTCATTATGGCCTAAAAGCTTGAGGCATGGGAAGCTGTGAGGGGATAAGCTTGCACTTATGAAATGAAATCTGTCATCACTCAGAACCGAAGCTCTAGAAGGAAAGCTTTGGCTGAGTGGATTCAAGAACCGCTCCTATAAATTCCATCAATTGGACAGGAGACAGAATTGAATTTCTGCTTGTGTATGAATAGGCCCATATCCTGGCAGGTGGCTGATACCAGACTGAGTTGCGCTGAACCTCAGTTTGCAACTTCCCCTGATGATCCAGTCATAGAAGTAAAGATAGATATGTACATCTTGATGTCTCAGGTAAGCAGCCAGTACTACCATGCACTTTGTGAAAAAAATCGGGATGATGAAAGGCCAAATGGTAGCACTGTAAATTGATAATGGTGTTGGCATATGATTAAACAGAGGAACCTCCTGTGTCCAGGGAAAATAAGTGCCCTTTAAGTCAAGGGTGGCATATCAGTCACCTGGATCCAGAGAGAAGATGATGGATGCCAGGGACACCATGCAGAACTTCAAATTCTTGAGATACTTATTGAGACAACACAGGTCTAGGATGAGTCTGAGGCCTCCTTTGACCTTTGGAATAAGGATATATTGGGATAAGAATCCCTCTCCTTTCATATCTTGAGGGACCTTCTCCATGGCTCCTATCTTCGGAAGGGCTTTCACCTCCTGAACAAGAAATTGCCTGTGGGAAGGGTCCCTGAAGAGGAAGAAGGCAGTGAGGAAAACTGTAGGGTGTATATGGTCCAATGGCTCAATGTTACGTGGGCCCATGCAAAACAGAAAGGAAACAGATAGTTGAGAAACAGGAGAGGGAAAGGATCTTGTGGAGATTCTGGGATACCGTCTTTGGGTGCATCTTGAAAATGACTGAAGTGATGACATGTGGGGATGGATTGGGTCATAGAGGAGGGCGGTAAGTGTAGAGTAGCAGTAGTTTTCAAACTTTTTTCCTCGGGACCCAATTAAAAAAATAATTTATGCCCACAATTACATCTTTGAGCAATACATTCCAGTCTTCTAGCTGCGGCAGCAGGGGATGCCGCGACCCAGTGCCTGAAGGTCTGTAACCCAGTACTGGGTCCCAACTCTAAGTTGAAAACCAATGTCTTATAGGACCTCTGTCTTAATGGGCCTGAGATCTGGGTGGTGGCTGTGGAGGACAGAACTGACTCTCAGAAGACTGAGGAGTACACAACCCAAGTGAACTCAGGGTGGCCCCAGAATGTTTCAGGCCATGAAGCCTGGTGTCCATTTGTTCTGAAAATAGAGCACTGAACTTGAAGGGGTGGTCCTGCACAATTTCCTGGGACAGGCCGGAACATTGTATCGGTACTCCTAGGTGCATCGACATCAATGAGGCCATTGACCTAGCCACTGAATCACTATGTCCAATGCAAATGGGAGAAAGGCCTTGTATACAGCTTTCACCTCCTCCATAATGGATGCAAACTCCTGCCTGATCTCCTGGGGCAGGGAGTCATTGAACTTAGTAATTGAGTCTCACATATTATGATTATATCTCTACAGCAATCCCTGCTTATTTGAGATCCTTAGTTGAAGACTGGCCATATAATAGATCTTTCTTCCATATAAGTCCAGCTTCTTTGCATCCTTATTTTTAGGCGTCAACTTGTCTGACCCTGACGGTTCCTCTCATTTGCAGCAGCTACCACGAGAGATCCCAGTCTAAAGAACAAATATCCGTAGCTCTTAGCTGTGACATAATATTTCTTTTCAGCCCATTTTGATGTTGTGACGGGATGCACATCCGTGCAGCTCTAGGGCATGACCTGTATAACTTTTCTGTTCAGTTTTGCAGTATAATTGTGTTATTTGATGCCAATTACACTATACCAGGCTCCTCTGTGAATGCTCAGAACATATGTCACGTGATTACCAGGGTGCCATGTTCCCTGCTGCAACATGTATGTATAGATGTGAAGCATGTTACAGGGTTCAGACTCTCAGGACTCTCTCTAGCACAATGGCTGAAGATTTACACATGAAAGGGAATGCTAATGCCCTCCCCTGCTCAGGTAGAAGTGAAGAGAATCTCACAATAGGACAGCGGGGGGAGGGGTTGTGAGCAGTTGGTTAAAACAAAGACACAGAGACTGTGTGGGGAGGAGAAGCTGCAGGCTTTCAGCTGGAGAAGACACCATCTTGCAACCAACTTCAAGCAAGATCGGGGCCCTGCCTGAGAACAGGCAGAGAATGGCTGTAAAACATCAAACAGCCGAACACCATGCGCATAATCTTGGACTCTGAGGTCAGTTTAGGTAGAGATGTTAGGGTAGCATGCGGTTTATACCTTTTATTTGATAGTGGTCACTCCTGACTCATTTATAGTATGGTTCTGCCTTGATTGGCCATGTTCTCACTTGAAATCAGACTCTGATCAATAAACTAGTAGTTGTTTCACCTAAAGCTGTGTGGTCTTTAGAGGGTGTGGAGGTGGGAGGCTGGGCACAATCCACTTCTTTGTTAAGTGGACGGACTTGAGACTAAGGTGATTGGGAGTGGGTCCCAATCCCTGTAGGGCAGTGGCTCCCAGGGTAGTGTCTGGGGCTGGGTGTGCTTGCTTGGGAACCAACGCCTGTGTGGCTAGTGGATTTACACCCACTGCCTGGGACCAATTACATGCTGGTGGCTGGTGTGGACTGACTCAGGAGTGAGTGGTCACCCAGCAGAGCGGGGTGAATTGGGGTTCAGGAGCGGGGGTCAAGTGGTCACAGCAGCACACCAGACTGGATTTGGGGAGCAGCCTGTCACAGATGTTGACGGCATGGAGGATGGTGTCTGCCAGAAGGCCTTAACCACTTTTAACACCCCTCCTGTACTAGCACCGCAGCAGCCAAAATATCAAATAGGCTCTCTGTAGTCTCTAGGGCTACGTCTACACTTGTTAAGTTAACTTGACTCTGTTAAAGTCAACTTAACTAGCTCGACTTTAAGTCGACTTAAAGGCAGCCTTGTTAAATCGACTTAATGAAGCATCTACACTTAAAGTCGACTTAAGTTGACCTTGTTAAGTTGACGTAATGGAGCCTTTAGTGTAGACATACCCATCTACACTGGCGTTAAGTTGACTTAAGTCGACTTAATAAGATCAACTTAAGCCTTAAATCGACCTTCAGAGATGGTGTTATTAAGTCGATTTAAGGAAGCACTTAAGTCGACTTAACAAGCGCCGAGTGTGGACACAGAGTTCTGTAGCTCGACTTAAGCGTCCTTAAGGCGCCAGTGTAGATGCACCCTAAGAGCTCCTCAGCCTCTAGGTGCATGTTGGAAGCAAACATTTTAAGAATCTCCTCATGGGATCAGATGTCATCTAGAGGCACTGGGGAGCTGGACCACTGATAATTTCACCTAGTGTGGATGAGGGATGACTGCCATGCACTTTGGGGAGAAGCGTTCCTCCACAGGAACTGTTTCTAATCTGGATCCAGTGCTGGAGCCATCAGTACCATAGTCTGCTCTCAGATGTGGTCATGGTTGACAGATGAGAAATGGCCCAAGTATCATTTGGATCCCTCATGGATTCCAATATGGCCACTATTGGCTTTGGAATCAGAGCCCTGCTGCAGGGCCAGCACCAAATATTGACATGCCCAGTGAGTGGAGCTTTGGGGAGTATCAACTAGACTCTCTTCTGATTCTGAGGAGGACGATCTCTCACTTGGGGACCATGGAGGTGCCCAGGATGCTCCTCCTTGCTGGCTACAATGGGGTGCTGAGGAGTGGTATCATGGGAGGAGCAATCAACAAGGAGTATCCTTGGTTGGTGCCATGTAGGTGGATAGTGGTGTATACGGGTGTCATGCAGGTAAGAAGTGGTGTCATGTAGGCAGAAAGTGGTGCTGGGATAGCGGCAAAGGGTGATGTAGAGATGATGAATGGTACCAGGGAGGTCTAGACCAGCAGTGCTCAAACAGTGATTACTGCCACAGAGACGGAGCTTGTACTTGACCGTGTGGGGACATAGGGTGGGAGGTGTCTTCTCAATGAAGGTGACTGGGGCCAAAGTGTTGTACACCGGTGCTAGGATTACAGGGAATGGTGCTGGTCAACAGGCTATTGTGACAGCCTCATTGCCAGTTTTCACCTGGAGGCAGGTGACTTCACCAACTCAATTGTCAAAGTCAGAGCACTCAGGTGAGGAAGCATGGGAGGGCAATAAGGTCCATAGCCACTTCAAATCCTCCAGAGTTGAAGGCATCATGACATGGAGAGGTGACCCTCAGTTGACATAAAAGTCTGGAAGGAGTTGTCTCCAGTTGCTCTTCTACAGGCAATTGACCCAACACAAGTCCTTCGTCTGATACCAACTTCTTATCCTTCTTCAGCCTTCAACATGAGCGAACACCCTCAGTCCACTTGTTGCTTCTTCAGGACTCGTGAGGGCAAATGCCACCAAGAAGAGCTTGGTTTCAGTGAGACATCACGCACTAACATTGAAATACTTGGCACCGATTCAGAGCAGGATAGTTCAGCAGCCAGTCTGAATGATGCCTCACCTCAAGAGGGCTTTGAGATAGATATCACTATCTTTTTTCTTGCAAATTTTATATTTGTTCCTAACTTGTTTCGCTCATAAACATTACAGACAACTATCATGAGAGTCATTCAGTTGAAAGAGCTTGTGACCACAGAACATGGTTTGAAATCTGGGGACCTGGGGTCTGCCCCACTCCTAGGCGAACATAGCTAGAGGGACTACTAATTTCTAACTTACTCAGCTAGCTAGTCAATAAAAGTCAACCTAGTCAATAAAACGCCAACAATTAATAAATCACTTGCTATCACAAGGGAAAAAGCAGCTCCTGAACTATCCATGGAGGAAAGGAGGAACTGAAGAGGTGCAAGACCAGTAGCACCTCATAAATCACCATGAGTGCAGGGCTTTAGAGGGAGCCAGACCCAACCCTATGGGTACTGCTAAGGCAAACAAATCGACAGCAGCAATGCACATGAACATGCACACGCCTAACAAGGAAAGACATGAGCAAGTCCTAGTGCATAGACCATAAATGAAATGAATAAATAATAATAAATAAATGAAATCTAACAGAGTACTGACACTCTGAATTAGAATATCAAAAACTAGGTTTGCACAATAATAATAATAATAATAGACTTTAGGCCTTTTTACTTCAGAAGAAAGATAGTAGTATTGTTATTTTGGATAAATAGATTCAAAGTTATTTCTGAAATTTTACAGCTATAAAACCCAACTACAGTTGAGCATGTATTTCAGATTACAAGAAATCAATTACCATAATATGGCAATTTAAAAAATATCATATTTGCAACAGGAATTGAATTTTGACAAGATCAAGAAAAAAAAACACTTTTTTTTTTTTTTTTTTGGTTTAAAGAATATCTGTCTACCATGGACAACAAACAAAAAATACTTCTATGATGGCATGTATTTCAGAATGAATGAAAAGATCTGAATGAATAGATCTCAGCATTTAATACTCTGCAAAATTAAAGAGGAAGTACAATCCTAAATTATTGATTTTCTACAAGCACAATGGCATTTGGTTAAAAAACAATAAAACAAAAATCTTCTACTATGTAGATGATCTGGACACTGATGCATATTAAAGATTGATGAGATCAACTTATTTGTAGTTTAATTTTTTTTCTAAATACTTCTGCTTCACTTTATATAAACTTTTCCTTTTACATGAAAAAAATAATTAGCAAGTAAAGTTAGCTCTTTCACAGCAGCACAAATGCATTTGCAGAACAAAAATGGATAACAACTGCCTGTTTATAAAAGAAGTAACTAATGCTAGTTCAGATCCCTGCTAACTGACATGGCCAGAGGTACACAAAATATGAAAGATGGGCAATTGAAACTTTAGGTGAAAATGTTACTATACTAGACTGCCAGGATTTTGTTTCTTTAAAGTTGCAGATAAATAATCTTAAACCTTTCTTCGTTTAATATATGTAGACAATTTTGCACAGAAATCAGCCAGCCACAATGACTTAAAAAGTAAAACATGGGGGGGGAGGGAAACCCATAAACCTGACCCAAAAATACAAAAAGCAGAAACAAGGACAATGTGCTACAGATGAGTACACAAGAATAGCATAAGGAAAGTATAGTTCCATTATTTAGCAGGAAAGGAGTCAAATAATGGATGAATGATTAAGTAAGGCTGAAGAGCTAAATGCCTTTTTATTTCAGTCTTTACTAAAAAGGTTAATTGTAACCAGATGCTTTAAGACAGATAACAACAACAAGGAGGGAGGATCTCAGACCAAAATAATAAAATAACTGCTTACAGGCTATTTAGATAAGTATGTATTTAAGCTGGCAAGACATGATGAAATTCACCCACAAGTATTTAAGGAAGCAAACAAAGCAATTTCTGAGCCATTAGCAATTACCAGAGGACTACAAAAGAACATTCATAGAACCTATCTTAAAAAGTAAAAAAAGGAGGTCCTGGAGAATTATTAACCAGGCAGCCTAACTTTGAAATCCAGAACGAGAATAGAACAAGATATTAAGAATGGAAATATTGGATAAAACCAATGGTTCATCTAGCCCAGCATCTTGTCTTCCAAGAGTGCCCAGCAGCAGAAAGCATGAACAGAATACGATAATTTATAGAGTGATCCATCTCCCATCACCCAATCCCAGATTAGAGCTGTCAGAGGTTTAGGAACACTCAATAACAGAGGCCTGCATCCGTTGCCAATAGCCACTGATAGATCTATTAAACAAATATTTTTCTTCAAACCTAACGGATAGTAAAGTAATAAGTTCCAAAAGGATAGCCATGTTGGTCTGTATGTAGCAAAAACAACATCCTGTGGCACCTTAAAGACTAACAAATATCTTTGGGCATAAACTTTCAAGGGCTGCAACCCACTTCATCAGATGCATGAAGTGGAAACTACAGTTAGGAGGTATATATACACAAAGGTAAGGGAGAGAAACATTACTATGAGGAGGGCAAGTGCTAAAAAAGTCAATTCAGTTAGGGTAGATGAGGCCCATTCACAACAGTTGATTAGAAGGTGAGAATGTGTGAACAGGGACAATTACTTTTTGTAATGAGATAACCATACCAAGTCCTTATTCAGAGCAAGTCTGATTGTGTTAAGTTTGCATATAATAATAAAATGGGAGGGACTGCAATCACTTTGGTGGACAGGATTAGAATTCAGAGTAATCTTGCTAAATTGGAGAACTGATCTGAAATCAGCAAGACAAGTGCAAACTATTACATTTAGGAAAGAAATATTACATTCATCAATACAAAATAGGGAATAACTGGGAAGCCAGCAACACCCTTGAACTGAGGATTAGAGCAGATCAAAAATTGAATGATCCAACAATGCAATGCTGTTGTAAAGAAGACAAATGTGATTCTGGAACATATTCAGAGGAGAATTGTATATAAGACAGAGGAGTTAATTCTTCTGCTCTGCTTAGCACTGGTGAGGCCTCACCAAGAGTACTTTCTCTAGTTTTGAGTGACACACTTCAGATATAACATGAACGATTTGGGAAGAGTCTAGGCCAGAGGCGGGCAAACTATTGCCCAGCTGAGCCTTTCATATGGCCTGCAGCTGGGCCTGGCTGACGGCTTAGAAGGTGGCTGCTATAGCCACTTTTCTCTTCTGGCCTGAATATCCCACCCCTCTTCCAGTACATGGACCTGGCAGTGCCCTGGCCGGAGCCTGATGGCCACACCCCCTCCCTCCCAGATGCACCCTTTCTCCCAAACGTATCCTAATGGAGCTCTGGCTGGAGCACGAGATGGCGACTCCCTTTTCCTTGCTCCAGCCCTTCCTTCTATGGGAAGGCCCAGCAGGGCTCTGGGAGGAGTGAAGTGTTTACTCTCCCCAAGGCTGAGCGGTGTCTTGTCTGGAGTGCAGCAGCTCCCCCCTCCCGGCTCCACCCCTTTCCCTATTGTACCAAAGAAAGTGGGGGGGAAATAACCAAAATGAAACAAACCCAGAATAAAAATAAATAGGGCAGGGGCTAAAAAGTTTAAAAAAAAAAAAAAAAAATCCCTCCTTCCCACAGGCACCCTAGTGGCAATCTGGCCAAAGTGCAGAGCAGTTGCTTCCCACTCCCTGCTCCTCCCTGAGTACCCCTGGGCCAAATGATGTCCTGGCCAGAAGGCAACTGCCAGTCTCCTCAGTGGCCAGGGCCCAGCAAATCCAGCTCCACCCCTTCAACCCATTATACTAAAAAAGTGTGGGGGCAGGGAGGAGGGATAACTGGTCAGTGCAGAAAAATTGAAAAAAAAGTTTAAAAATAAGTTAAAAATCCCCTTTTCTTTCCCAGCTCCACCCCTTCTGCCAATGGCACAAAAAAAAAAAAAAAAAAGTGGACAGTATAAAAAAAGAGAAGTGACTAGGCATTTCTCTATGCTTATTTATATTTATTTATGCACACATTGGCTGTAATAGGGTGAGAGAGGGGTGGGAGAAGTATAGCCAGGGATTTTGGTCCCAAAGTGCTTGAATCCACGGCACAGAATGTTGCAAAAGGGAACTGGCAGAAAAGCCTAAAAAGGGGGTTAAAATTCCTGAGAGGCAGTAATTGATTTACTTATCTGGTTATAGGATGATAACAGTATGAAAACATCTTGCAATATTAAAAAAAATAAAATAAAGTTAAGATACAGGTCAGAGTTAGTAGTAAAGAGATTCGGCAACTGGCAACTGAAAAAATAGCATCATCTCTCTTCCTAATGACATCCTACATTCTCATTATGCAGCCCTTAAAAAGTCATCCCTCTTTCCTGACATCTCTCAGTGTCAAACTATGTACCTTGGAGTGTTGTCCCTCTATGCCCTCCCTAATGATCACAATGTTGAACATGCTACCCTCCTCCCCCAGCACACTATAAATAGCCAGTCAGTCAGTGACAGTTTGTGGAGAATCTGAGGAGAGAAAAGCAAGGGAGGCCTCCACCCAGGCCCCAAAACAAGGCAGCCATTACAAATAGAAAGGAAAGAAGAAGAGAATAGAAAAGAAAAGAGAGCATTTTGAGTAATAAGATCTATACAAGCAACAGTATGCATCATAGAATCATAGAATAATAGGGTTGGAAGGGACCTCACGAGGTCATCTAGTCCAACTCCCTGCTAAAAAGCAGGACCACTCCCCCTAAATTATCCCAGCCAGGGTTTTGTCTAACCGAGCCTTAAAAATCTCCAAAGATGAAGATTCTACCACTTCCCTAGATAGCCCATTCCAAAGCTTCACCACCCTCCTAGTGAGAAAGTTTTTCCTAATATCCAACCTTGACCTCCCCAGCTGTAATTTCATCCAAAGGCATAGATGCTCCTCAGGTTTTGGGTGAATGGACAAACTCAGTGCCTGCTTTACACGTATAGCTGAAAGGCAATCCTTTGCTAGGACATAACAGAAGGACCTTTTGACAAAATCAGAGGGATTCTGTAAAAAGGTTATCTAAGTAAGGAATGCTTGGGTCTGTGTATAAATGAAGCTGGATGCCTTAAAGTTTGAATGAAGATTTGATTCTCCACCCAGCCAGCAACTGTCTGATCAACACTTGCTGAATGCTTTAATTAATTCAGGTTTTAGAAGCATTAAGAATAAGAGAGTGTTAAATATTTCATTGTTTAAGTGCGTAAATTGTTTTGATTATTTTACCTCACGGTAGATAGTACCATACATGAGAGCTGCAATTCCTTTAATCGCCACTCTGTGTAATATTATACTGTAATAATTGCAACAAATAATATTAAAAGTATATAATTGTTTGACTTAACTGATTTTTAGTTTTAAATCCGTAAGTTTCTTGATAAATCCTCTGAACAGAGGAAGGGTGGGGTTAGTAAACAATTTTGGTTTTCTGCAGTAACAGAAGAGACAATGCTGCCAGGAGTGGCCACTCCCCCTTCAAGCCCCACCTCTTCTCCCGATTCTCTCTCACCACGCATGGCTCATCATACAGCAGATATGACTCTCAGGCAAAAAAGTTTGCCCACCCCTTATCTAGACTAACAACAAAATGAACAGTGTTTTAGGAAGTACCAGTAACCCCCCGATTCTCTAAAGAATCGCAAATTGAAGAATGGTAATCACCGCTGGGTGGGAGGGAGGGCAGCCGTGCGCGAGAGCTATCTAATCCACAGACTTATGCACGTGGATTCAGCTGCTGCGTGCGCATAGCTGTGTCAGTTATATACGCGCGCAGGAGCTGCGTCCACGTCCCGCCGTGCATATATACAACTGTGGTTTAGTTATATAGATGGACTGGATCCCCACGTGGGCAGCGGCCGAAGAATCAGCCCCTCCATTCCAGCTGCAGGATCCGTCCCTGGTACAGAGGACCCAGCTGGTTGGGAGGGGGGCGGGGGGGAGGAAGGCAGGTCATAGGCGGTGGCTGGAGCCATAAGAGCAATCAAGCCGCGTTCTCTTGGCTCGACAGCGCTGTCGGGAATTCCCTGTCCTGGCTCCAGGTCAGACCATGTGGGAGCTGCTCTGTGCAGCCACCGCGGAGAGCCGGTGAGTAGCACGCTTTCACCGGGCCCCTGGGAACTCCCCGTCCCAATGGACCCCTTGTGGGGGGGCTTTCTGCACTCCCGGCATTGCAGACTCCAGGCTGCCCCCGGGGAGGCGAGAGCAATGAGCTCGGAGACGCTGAGGGACCCGGACACGCACCTTCCCCGTTACACCCCGGCTGCCCACGTTGGCTCGGCCGGTCCACGCAGCCAGGTGGCCTCTGGTGAATGTGGCGCCTCCTGCAGCTCTCACACTGGGGCAGAATCCATCACCCCCCCATCACCTGCCCCCCACATCCTCCTCAGCGCCCCTCAGCTCCCCACTCCCTCATCAGAGCCCCCATCACCGGCCCCCCACCCCTCCTCAGCACCCCCATCACCTGCCCCCCACATCCTCCTCAGCCCCCCCAGATCCCCACTCCATCATCTGCCCCCACTTCCTCCTCAGCACCCCCAGCTCCCCACTCCATCATCTGCCCCCACTTCCTCCTCAGCACCCCCATCTCCCCACTCCATCACCTGCCCCCACTTCCTCCTCTGCGCCCCCTGCTCCACCCCCCAGAACCTGCCCCACTCCCTCCTTAGCACCCCCAAGATCCCCACCCCCATTACCTGCCCCCCACTCCCTG
>ML685807.1:7708319-7766378 GCA_007922175.1 Pelusios castaneus
CGGGAATGTGCCCGGAGCCGGCGGGTAAGGACCCCCCTGCCCCATGGCACCCCCATCACCTGCCCCCCATATCCTCCTCAGCGCCCCCCAGCTCCCCGCCCCATCACCTGCCCCACTCCCTGCTCAGCACCCCCCACACTGCAGTTCCCCCTCCTGGCCAGGGGCGGCGCTGCGCGGCACCGGCTTGGGTCGCTTCACGGGGCCAGATGGAGCCTCTTGCCGGGCCGGGCGCTGCCACCTCCTTGGCAGGGCCGGGCAGACGGAGCGACGGTCGGGGGGGCCGGAGCCTTTGTGCGGAGCCAAGCGGGAATGTGCCCGGAGCCGGCGGGTAAGGACCCCCCTGCCCCATGGGACCGCCCCCCCCCACAGGAGACCCCTCCCCCCAGAACCTCCGCTTCTCCCCCATGGGACCGACCGCCCCCCCCAACCGCCCGCCCATGGGATCGCCCACCCCCCCCAGAACCCACGCCCATGGGACTGCCCTCCGGACCCTCCGTGCATATATACAACTGTGGTTTAGTTATATAGATAACCCATATGGAAAGGCTGAAATAACTGAGCAAGTTAAGTCTAGAGAAGAGAAGGGAGAGGGAGGCATCACAGTCTTCAAATATGTGAAAAGTAGCTGTAAAGAGGATGGTGATTAATTGATCTTCATCTCCATCAAGGGTAGATGGATGCTTCCCAGCAGCACTTAAAGCTATGAGGCACTTCACTTCTATCTAACCAATGCATGAGAAAGTCTTATCTGTGCCTGCTCATCGGTCAGATCTCCAACTCCACAGGACTCCAAGCCACACAAACACTCCTTCCTGGGACTCACGGGTTCTGCTATCATTCTACAGATTAGCAATTAGCAGTCTCCAACCCTCAAGTGCTCTGAGTTTCTCCCTGGAATGTCTAGCTCCTAGTCCACTGGACAGTCATGATCTACACAAATTTGCTGGTTCCAAACAACAATATACCCCAGCTTACAAGTTGCACCTGAGATCACTGCTCTGCTTAACACAAAGAACTTACATATGTTTATACTGAAATTAAGTATCAGTTTATTTAACAAAGCACAGATATCTAAGTAATATCAAGCATTACAAACAAATGGTTACATATAAAATAAAATTATAACCAGCATTTTAGAGCCTAGACTTAATTAACAAGATACACGTCTTGTAAAGAACTCCTCGCCCAAAATGCTCGCAGTGCTTTATAGCAGTGGTTCTCAACCAAAGTGTCGTGACACAAAAGTGTGCCGCAATACAGCGGTGAGTGTGTCACAAGCTAAGCCAGACCTGCCACCACTGAGCTGCCACAGCAGGGAACCATGGGCTGCGACACATACAGCCTGCTTGTGTTAACCCAGCTGTCTGCTCTGGTCACCTGTGCGCAGGGAGCTGGGGCTGGGGCATTTTAAAATCTCCTGCCCTGCTGTGTGGCCCTGGGCCTGGCCAGGGAGCAGGTTCCTGCAGCTGTGGGATACCCCAGGTGAGTGGGGGGGGGGAGTGGAGATCATGAGAGAAGGCCAGAGGAAACTGTTGGCAGGGCAGCCAGGGAGAAGAGACGGCAGGAGACAGATCTGGGGGAAGGGGAGAGATGTGGAGTCGGGCTGGGGGAAGGGGAGAGAAGTGGGCTTCAGAGCTAGGATGCAGGGCTGCTGGGGGACAGGTGTGGGGCTGCGGAGGATAGGTGGGGCTGAGCCTCAGGGTGGCGGGGGGGGGGGGTTAGTGTGTCGCATACAGCTGGGAAGGCTCCCAGTTGTGTCGTGAGCCTGAAAAGGTTGAGAACCCCTGCTTTACAGCAGACTGACTGTGACCCCCTTTCATAAGACAACCAGATGTCATTCTGCCTCATTGGTCAAGGAGTCCATGGGTGCATTTGCTCTCCAAGACATCCCAGACTTATTCTTTGTTTTCATTTATAAACAGGATACCCTACTTCTATTTGTTTCTTTCTGTAAATTTCCGCACTTACAGATTATATTATCTCTTAATTGAGGGCTCGACTAATCCTGAGTGTCAGGTCTCCATGGCGCCCAGGATTTTGCCCTAGGGCATAGGAGCACTCTGGCAGCCAGGGAGGTGAATGTCCCCTGGTCCCCAAGAGCTGGTGGTGCTAACATTTTCAGCAGTGCAGTCTCTCCCCCACCCCCATCCTCCAGATGCCACCAGCATCAGCTTTTATTCGGTGGGCGGGAGGGTGGTTGCCTTTTGTGTGCCTTGCTGCTGCTGCCAAAATTATCTGTAACCATGGCAATTTTTCGGTGGCAGGGGACCCTGTGCTCTGCACCACCACTGACACAAATGGCAGCATCATGGGGTCCCTTCACTGCTGCGAGCCTCAGTTTTTGGGCCGGCCCTTAAGTGTGCGGCAGATTTGTCAAGGCTTGTCTTAACTGCACGTTTTAGTATGCAAATAGACATACTGTGAGGTTTACAATATTCAATACATAAACGGCCAGAAAGGGAGATAAGTGCCAGTTAACTCCTGCCCTGTGAGAAACATATCTGAAGTATGACACTTCCTTGTGATCTGCTTAGTCTCCAAGAACATAATTTTTAATACAAGTACATACCTAAATACTATCATTTATTTATGATTACAAAAACAAGTGGGCTTTTGGCTCTTGGCAGACAGTTCACATAACACCTTTTTTGTTAACTATTATGCACGTATCTAACTCAGGAGATCCCTGTAAAACTCCATGCACTCTTTATGTCCTCTGCCTGTTGATATGAAAGGATCCCTAGCTCATGCATAGGACAAAGAGTTATCTTAGTTTGCAGCAAGTGAACATAGGTTGTATATTAGGAAAAAACTTTCTAAAGATAAGGCTAGTTAAGCACTGCAACAGGAAACAGAAAGATAATACAATTAGGAAAAGGAGCTTTCTGATCTCCTTTTCCTGCTGAGACAAGCCTGTAATTAAATTAAATTCACCTCATATTTTATTAAATGGGGTATCAATACTCTCTAGTTCTCTCAGGAAGCCTGAGCCAAACTCTTATCAAGCACTATTCAGAAAAAAAACAAAACAAAACAAAACTAAAGCAATTAGAATTTTAGTCCTCTTCATTGTGGTCAACATGGCCTTTATCATCAATCCCAGGTATAGTTATGGATCATTTATTTTATTTATTTCATTTATTTTCCCTACACAGGAATAGGTGGTCTACAAAACCAACTCATTAGTCCCACTCTGGGACTGAAAGGATTTGAGGCTTCTGCACTGAACAGACACTTCTTTGACACTTTCCACTTGAATTGTACAAGAGAGAATACACAGGTTAAGTGCAAATCCCACATTATAGCCAACAGGATGTAAAACAGAATTTTACATTCTTGGTATGTGCCGAAGTTCTAGGAACATACGTAATATTTGCTGCTATCAAATGTGAAACTTCCTCCTCTAGGGAATACTCCTCCAGAAGTTTTTTTTTTTGGACTTGCTGAGTCAGCTGTCTTGCAGTTTCAAGTGCAAAGGATTTTTATTGAAAGCAAGCACTTTTCCCCCACATCCAAAATAGCAGAGAAGTTTCCTTCCAAAAACTAGGACTTTTGGTTCCCCATCAATTCAGATACGCAGTAACTGCTTGGATGTGTGAGTTAAGAGATAGACTGACTGCACATGAAATCAAGAGAATTAATGAGACAAGCCTTCTGAGCTGGGAACTACAATGTGTTTGCTCATCATAGCTTGTTGCTAGAAAATCAAAGCCAAAAACTGGTTGTCCCCCTTATCTCAAACAGTACAGTCTGATTCCACATACCAGAAAGTGCAGGCCTACGACCTAGAAAAAGATCATTCGCTCTGCAGCCCTGGTCTGTTCTAAAGTGATCTATAAACTATGTGCAAAGAGTTAAGGAAATTGGCAATTAAGAAGAAATCCTAAGCAATATCATTGGCTATGTCTACACTAGGAAAAGTTAGGTCGACTTAACAAAGTGGTTTCTCTTAACCAGTACTTAGTAAGTCGACCTAAGAGTGTGGACTTATGCGTCCACACTGGCCTTAGGTTGACCTAAGGAAGGGTAAGGTCGACCTAAGCAGGTTTAGTTTGAATACCCTGCAGTTCTTATTAAGTCGACCTAAGCGTTTATTACGTCGACTTAAGGAAGCTCCTTAAGTCAACCTAATGAAAGCTTAGTGTGGACAAGGATTAAGTTAGGTCGACTTAGACCTCCTTAAGTCTACCTAACTTCCCAGTGTAGACATAGCCATTAAAACCTCCATGTATCAACAATAAATGAGAAACAATACAGGGAGTTTCACTACCCACTATTTAGGTAGTGAGGTCCAGAATTTCTTAGCCTGTTGGATCTTTAGAAACCAGCAGAGAACAGAGAGAGAGAAGAGAAATAAGCTGCAGTGGAAAACTAGGAAACATTGCGATCACAAATTCTCCCACTGACTCCCTCATTTTTCCTATGAGCAGTACAAGACATTAAACCAAAATCTTTTAAGGGGTTGAAACCCATTCATCTGGGAAGCCACTAATCTCATAATACTGGCAGTTCCAGAAAAAGCAGTTTCCGTATCTAGGGCTCACGAAATAGTCTGAAATTTGAGATTCCTTCAGAATCAGATTCCTTCAGACTTTTAAAATTCACTTCTCTGATTTCCTCCCTTGTCTGCTCTGAGATGAAGAAGCATCTCAGTGGCTGTGCAGTAGCAGACTCCATGAAGGAAATAAAAGGATGAATCTATGTACTGGACTGGAAAGGAAGGGAAAAGAGTAGAGAATCCAGCACTATCTCCAGGTCCAATCTTCCTTTCTCTTTGCCTTCTTCTCTAATAACTCTGGTTCTGTTATTACATTAGTTGCTCATCATATTCCATCCATCTCATCTATTGCTAAACACCAATGATGCTCTCCTCACCACATCCTTTATTCTCCACTACTACTACTCCTTCCCACAAAGCCTGTTTCCTCTCAATATGTCATCCTCGTGCATGCCCAAATCTTAACATTAAGAGGGAACAGCCCTTAAAATAGTCTAGCTAACTGGAATGCTTCAGAGGCCACTTGTTTTGCACCCAATGTCATAAATAGGCTGACTTGCAAAGAAGAATCAAGTGATCAATCCAAATTAATTTTAAGACTATTGCTTCAGAATTCCATCATAGAAGGGTTTAAGAATTAAAACCAATGACCTCCAAATACAAGTCTCTACTTTATCAACCTTACTTCCTTTCTGATAGGGATGAGTGTTATCACCCTTGGAAACTTAACATCCCTATACTTTCTACTGTTTGTTTAGAAAATGATGTGACCAACCCATCCTTTTGTTATAGATTTGAGAAGGTAAGTAAAAGTTGTACTGTGAAAAAATAGGCTTTAAAATATATGCCCAAAGATGCAGAGTTTGACTAGGATAGTGAAAAGGGGGGGGGAGGTTGCCCAAATGTGGTAGACTGAGGGCAGGAAGTTGTTGTAGAAATCTTAACTAAAACCTTGATTTTTTTCCCCCGCTTTACATAACGACTTGCCATGAAAATTCAGAAATAGCCATGGAGTCAGCATATTTTAAATATATATGGAAATTCCACCATAGAAACTGCCATCGTAAATGGTTTTGTTGTAGAAAAGTTTATGATTAACAGTTACTTTAATTTCAATGAGGAGACACAAAAGAAGAACATAACTAATGGGGGTTTCCTGAAACTATAAATATGTCAGCTTACAGCAGGAAGTATCACCACTTTTCTTCTCTAGATTCAGCCTCTATTTAGGAACAAGAAGGTGACAACACTGTAACACTGGATATTAATATAAAACAAGTGAAAAATAGTAGCAATAGACTGGCACTCACCACAATTCCAAACTGCTCTGGTTCAGACAAATTATTATATTCACTCTTGAATTGGGATAATGTATTCAGCTGCTCTTGTTCAGGAAGATGTTTTATTAAATTCTAACAAAAAAGGATCAAATTATGAACATTAGAAATCTCAGTTCTTGCATTGCTTGTATATCCAATCATGAATTTCCATGCATTATTATTATTTATACAGCACCAAATTATTCAAATATGAAGACAAAGTCCCTGTCCTGACATCCTTACAGTTTATGTAGCTACCCCATGAATGTGCACAGAAAAAGTGATTATGTGGTGATGGTGAAGACACCTCTTGTGTGTGTGTGTGTGTGTGTGTGTGTGTGTGTGTATTTAATTCTATTTTTGAACACCACTTTGAAGGGTAAAACAAAGTTGACAAAATGCACTTCCTGTGCATTTCTAAGTAGAAAAAATGGTGGGTGAAGATTAGGAATTTCAGATGAAAGCTCCCAATGACTTAAAACACTTATTCACATTTGGAAAACAGTGTGAATGATCTTTTATTCATAAATGAAAGTGAGTTGCACTTCCTTATACCGGCTCCTATTTCTGTAATCTCAAAACCACCACAGATGTCACAAGATCTGACATGACTACAAGTTGCACATCAAGAATGACCCAAGACAAAAACAGAGCTTACACTTGACCGTTATATTGTAGCATAACATATCAGCACCTCTCACAACTTCTCACTTTATTCTACAGAACCACAGTTGCTATTTTTGAGGTATTAAGATTGTGAAAACAATCTTGAAAGCATGAACCATGTGAAAACCAATGCGGTTTCAAAGCAGGTAGAATAACTAAGTGGTATGAATTAATCCATTCAATACACTAACTCATATGGATCAATTATAGTTTAAATCTTAATGTTATTCACTGATTCGCTAAAGAGAAGGAAAATATCATGTAAGGATAACGTATATAGTCTTTTGTAAAGATCCAGAAGGGTAGCCATGTTAGTCTAACTCAGCAAAACAAACAAGGAGTCCTGTGGCACTTTTAAAAACTAACAAATTTATTTATCGCATGAGCTTTCGTGGGAGAAAATCTTATATAAGTGATAGCTCATTTTGTTAGCATAATACCTTCCAAAGCACATCAAGAAGTTGCCACAATCAAGTAGCAGAGCATGCCATCCAAATCCCACTGACAGGGAACCATATGTGAAGAACTCGAAAGAGCTCATGGGTTTATTCAAACCCCAGTGAGGGGAAGTGTGTCCCAAATTGCTAAGTGAAGCCAAGAGAGTATGTATTGTTTGATCCTCAGAACAGTCTACTGAGTGATGTCTCATTTTGTCATTTCAAGTGGATGGTAAAAAACAACTAGAGTCCTGTAGCACCTTAAGGACTAACAAATTTATTCACGCATAAGCTTTCGTGGGCTCCAACGATGAAGTGGGTTGGAGCCCAGAAAGCTTATGCCCGAAGAAATTTATTAGTCTTTAAGGTGCCACAGGACACTCATTGTTTTTGCTGTACACAGACTAACACGGCTATCCCTTTGGATATTGTCACCAGGTGGGTGGTGTTTATTTTGTGGACACAGTTTGCGATAGGAACCTATTGTTTTTCTTCCTCACATTATGATGCCTGAACTGTGATTTATAGGTCAGGGTATTGATATGTGTGTGGGAAGCTAGCTCAGGTATATCTGAAAGGTGCTTCTGGTCTCACTCCCTGAGCACAGTGCTCCACTTTATAGCTCATATACCAACTGTATGTTTCAGCAGAAAAATAAAGATTTGAATGGGCATGGACACATGCTAATCCTTCTTCCTTAAAGTCATTCATTCGTTCATTGATTCAGACACAACTGCAAGACTATACAAGGAAAAGGATAGTGTTGCTCTAACAGATATTCTTCAGCTTCTTGGCACACTGATCTGACACTTTCCACACATACTGCATTAATTTAAATTTCAAGAAAATAAAATTTAAAAGGAATATATGCACATGGACTATCAGGTGTCACTAACTGCAGATGATAAAAATCAGACACACCCAGGTGCCTGGGTACAGGGGGCATAACCAGCAAAGATCAATGGGCTGAACACTAAAGACAGATGAGAAACGGGGCAGAACCAATGTCTGCCACATAAGCTGAGAGAGATAGCTTTGACTGACTTTTCTTCTCCATCAGACAGCAAATGAGAAAAGAAAGCCAGAGGGATTTTCTCCTGAGAAACCTCCATTTATTTTCACTTAGAACCTTGAAACATATGAGAACCTGTAATCTTTGGGGAAGAACAGAGCTGGCATGTCTAAGTGCAGGTGGCTTTCTACCACCTTGCTACTCATTTCCCACAACCACTAACCATGGACGTCTCTGGTGCAAGTTAGAACAATCCCAAGCAGACTTGAACTTGTGCCAGTGGATAACAGCCCCTGAAGGACTGCTCTGCCAATCAGAATAGCTGGAACACATCAGGCTATAGCCACAACCCTACTCCACTCCAAAACACCCCCATATAAAGGAAGAGAGTGCAGGGTCAGGAGTGGCTGACACATGGGAATCAATGTAAAGGCCCACTTTTGCACTTCTGAAGCAGAACAAAGGGAAAGTTAAAAGGGGTCAATGTTCTAACTCAAAATCCCAACTAAAACAACCTTTCATGACTGAAGGCTTTTAAAAAGATCAACCATGACTTTTAAAGTTAAATGATTGCTACAGAAAGTTACAAGTTAATATGAGATTAACAAAAATGGCATAATTAATGATCTCCTTTATTTTATGTGTTTAAGTAAAATATAAGTGTGTATTCTGTTGGTACTTTTAAAAAAAAAAAAATAATAATTTTATATAAAGGCCACAAGTGGATAAACTTGTTTGCTAAGTAAGGAAGGAATATTCAACATTTGCTATTTACTGTCAGTAAATACTGTCAGATATAATTAGTTCCTTTCTCTACCCACAAAGTTCTTTCTTCTCTACATAAATAGAAACTGACAGACACACAGATTGAGGAAATATATTCCAAAGGGATAAAAACAAGTGGTAAAATAATGATTTAGGAAAAAAAACTCAGAATTAGACAAAATAATATTTGTCCTACAGACAGCTGTGAGCACTATATGATTTAATATGTATATATTTTAAATGAAATAAATGTTAACACAATTTTAAACATAAGCTTTTAGAAACCCATGAACCAACTGATCTCCTCCCACTTTCAGCACAATACAGACAGACCAAGTTAACAACCTAAAATCATCCACCTTACTTTCGAGCTCTCCTTCGGTTCTTAAAAACAAAGAAATCAGACTGAACTTTCTGACCTAGGAACTTTTTCCTTACCATATGACTTGTATAATCTGTAATAATGTCCCACTGTGGGACATGCAGGTTCTTCAAAACCTAGCCCTCCCTTGGTTTACAGAGTCAGGAAAGCCTACCCAGTGGTGATGCAGATAGTCCTCTCTTAATGGATTTGGATTGTGGGGCCTCCTTTCTTCTCTTCTGTGAAGCTGTGTGCCTCAAACAGGGTGGGCATTTCTTGCCAAGAGACAAGATTGAATTCCCTGCTCCAGCTCTCTTCCCCAAACTCTGTGCCTGTCTGAGATCAGTGCATATATGCAGGCAGTCCCAACAATGAATGACTTTTCAGGACTGAAGCCGGCTGCCCTGGCATATCTTATAGGCTCTTGGGCAAGCAACTACAACCTCCCATCATCTTTAACTGTTCCATCCCCATTTCTGACATGGCTCTCAAGAATTTGCAAGGCAGGCAGTTTCCATTTCCAAAAGTGAGTTGTAATAGATAGCAACCAAAGAAAATCAGAAGTTCTCAAGTGTACAAAAATTAACATGAGAAGCTAAGGGCTTTTGGGAAATATCAAGGGACAGGAGAGCTAAGGATATTAACAAGCAGTTTTTAATAATATATTAAGAACAAATTACATCTGAACAATGACGGAAGGACCTTATTGGATGATAAAATTATTATTAATCATCCAGAAAAGGAAGAAGTATGCGATAAACATTTAAAACACAATACATTTTAGTACAGCGCAATCATACGTCATACAGATTGTGCATAAGGTTATACAGTTTGGAATAAATAATGCAGGCCATGCCTACAGAACGGGGATTCTGTACCCTGAAAAGTAGCAAGTGATAAGAATTTAGGGATCATCATGGACAAGCAAATCAGCATGACCTCAAGCACCATGCTGCGGCAAAAAGAGCTAATTTGATCCCTGGATGTATAAACAGGAGGTGAGTGAGTAGAAGGAGGAAGGTGATATTACTTTTGTATGCAGCAGTGATGAGGCTAACAACCATGATACTGGACAGTTATGCTGTCTAGCAACCACATTTTTAAAAGGTCTTTGAAAAACTGCAGAGGATATAAAAAAATCCCACAAAAATTATTCAAGGGCTGAAGGATGTGCCTTGAGAAAACAGACGTAAAAGTGCTCAGTGTGTTTTGTTTATCAAAATGGTAGCTTGATTACACTGTATAGGTACCTTCGCAGGGAGAAAATACCAGACACTAAATACTAGCCCTAATGCAGAAAAGCATAATAAGAACCAATGGCTGGAAAACAAAGCCAGACAAATTCAAATTAGGAACAAGGCAGAAGTTTTTAACAGCAAGGTTGATTAACAATTGGAACAAACTACCACCAAGGTGAGATTCTCTATCACTTGCTATCTTCAGGTGAAGATTGGATGCTTTTCTGGAAGATATGCTTAGACAAACACACATTTTGGGGCTCAATCCAGGAACAATATGAAATGTGATTGTTTATAAAATACAAAAAGCCAGACTAGGTGATTTAATCATCTCTTCCGGCTTAAAAAAAAAAAAAAAATCTACAAATAACATGGTGCTCAGAACACCAACTGTTCTACACTAGGTCCCCAACATCATTAATGCTAGTTGAACTGCTAGATAAGACTTAACTGATTTTCCAACATTTTCTGCCATGGGTGAAGCTTGCAACATCCATAAGCTCTAGATGCCAGACTAATCAACCAAGTAATACTCAACCTCCATGAGGTAACCTGCAACTGGACATATCAAAATATCTTCCTCCCAGAACAAAAAACGGGGTTGTGACTCTTGTTGGGGAATCAAGTTAGGAATCAAGGTTCTCAAGAACTCAGTTCAAACCAGACTTAATCACTCATGAATCTGTATTTATCCCTTTCCCACATGCGCTGTCCACATGCTGTCCATGTTTCAACTTCCTCTTTATCACATCTCGATATTCCTAACTTATTTTGTCCCTTGTTATCTAGTTCACAGTAAATAGTTCCCACAACATTCTCCCTTTGATCTTAATCCTTTCTGTTTTTTTAGCCTACTAATCTATTTACTTGCCATATTTAGTATCTTGTTTTTAATCTGATAATTGGATTTATCTCCCTAATCCTATTTTCCCACTATGTATTAACTACTCATGTCAAGCCGGGCCTCAGCTATAACTCTAAAAGCCTCTCAAAGCCAACTGGCAGAGGGTCCACTGTACTAATATCAGACCTGACACACTCAATACACTCTACATGCTGTTGTGATGATATATATCCAAAAGATAATATATATCCGGTAAGGTATCATATGTGTACTGGCAACATGCTGATAATGAATATCATTATGTGTTGCATGTACGAGTTGTTGTAAAGAAAGTTCTGTATGTGTGTTAAATATACATCCTGTTACAAGAAAGTTACAGGACCCTGGCTACAATCTATAGCTCAGGTCCTAGGGTTTGTTTGCTTCAGCAGGCACAAAACCGGGAAACAAGATAAAAAGTAAAAGCAAACTGCATTTATCGAAAAACACAGACAAGAAAGCAAAGAAATAGGAAAGCACCAATGCTTATGCCCCTTTCAGCAGACGGGAACCCCAGCTAAACGACTACAAGCGGGAAACGTGGGGAGCGATGACTCGTGGTGGCGAATATAGCAGTTGCCCCACCAACGAAGTTCCAATCTGGGAGGAGCTTAACCAGTATTTTTACACCTTTGCTTGCTAAGTGGGTAAATGGCAAGACATCTGGTATTTTTTCCATAGCTTACTAAGTGGGTAAAAGGCATGATGTTTTTTACACTTATTTACAATATTTCTTGGCCCCGGTCTTATCTTATTGTTTTACGAAACTTGCAAGTTATGTCTGCTACTTAGAGGGAGCAAGGTACGTCCTTGGTCAGTACCAGCTCTGTTTTACTTATACACAAAGTAACTTTTGGTCAGAACTAATTAATGGCGCCCACCACCTACTCAGCTTATTGCGTCACAAGGTCTTCCGTCAGGTTCTACACATCCTTAAAATGTGTTTTGGAAAAGAATGAATATACAAGTATGCCTTAGACAAAGGAATGTTGTTTTGCCTGTTTGCCTGTCTCTCCAATGCAAATTGGCCAAGGCGAAGCCAGAGACAATGGAAATACATTTTTACATCTAAGGTAAACAAAGTGATTAAGCCAATCAAAAAAGCAAATTAACAAGAAGAGCAGGAAGACAGCAGGGCATCTGCACAAACAGCAAGGAAGAAAAACTTTATCTAGAGATAAATTTCCAGGGAATGCATTTCAAAGATGAATGGGACTATAAAAAGAAGGGGAGAGAACCCCTTCGTTTTCCGTCACTTAGAGGACAGAGGGAACGGAGCCCTTTGAGCCTGTGAATAATGGGTTTTTTTGGTCTGAAGAGGAGCAGCTGCAGATAGCTTCTTAAAAGTGAGAAATTATTTAAGCAATAATATATTTTGCCAGAATTCACTTTTAGGCACTAGGAAAATGTATTATTTTAATTTTCTTTGTAAGCCTTCTCTCTCTCGCTAATTCTTGTCCACTGTCACTTAAATCTGTGGTCTTTATTAATAAACTTATTCCTGTTTTATTTCAAAGCCAACTCAGTGCTGTATATTAAAACAAAGTGTGGGACTTCAGCTAAGCTAATATGCTGATGTGTGCTGTCTTTTTGGAGGCAGCAAACAAGTTCTGCAAGTGTCTTGTGAACTGGACTGAACAGCGCAAAGAGACATCTCTGGGGAACTTAGGAACTGAGGATCACTATTTGTTGCCTTCAAGGCAACGTTGAGACAGGCACGGTCTCAAGGAGTTTGCCTGTGAAACAGACAGACTGCCATATGGCTGGGAATTGGCATATAGCAAGAATGAGCTTTGCTGGAGATTAGATTGAGGGAGAAGAGTAACACTGTGGCTCATGGTTCTGGACTGTCTTGAGAACATCATTACAGGGCTGTGCATTCCTTGTTCCTGAGCCCTCCCACCACCCAGTGCCTTCTATGTTGGTTTCATATTGCTGCCAAAAGAACTGGTTTCCCCACTGCGTTTTGATTTATTTGTCCAACAAGAAGTTCCCTGAAGATCTCCAGAAGTCCAAAAGGATACGAATCACATGCCATTTTCTCTCTAAGAAAACAAAAGGCATGAATGGGATACTTTCACTTATCGTCAATTTATGACCTGTTAGGTATATAAAATTTAGTGAAGACATATAGACGGCGCTACATTTAGCTAGGAATAAATGAAATGCCCAAATACAAAATGGAGAATGATCAGCTAGGCAATAGAATTGCTGAAAAGGATCTGAGGTGATAGTGAATCACAAATTGAATCTGAACCAACGTCATCGATTTGCATGTATTAACACAAGTTGTCTATTTAAGACATGGAAAGCAAGGGAAGGAACTGTCCCTTTCTATTCAGCACTGGTGAGGACTCATATGGATTACCGTGTCCAGTTCTGGGCAGCACAATTTAGGAAAGAAGTGGATAAAATGGAGAGTCCAGAGGAGAGCATTTTACTAAAAGATTTAGAAAACCAGACCTATAAGGATGGTTAAAAACATTGGGCATTTTAGTCTTCAGGAAAAAAAGACAATGATAAAAAAAGAAAAAAGGTCTTCAACTCAGTCATAGATTGGCGGCCTATTGCTGGAGTGGGTGGGTGAGGTTTTGAGGCCTGCATTTTGCAGGAGGTCAGACTAGATGATCATACTGGTCCCTTTGACCTTAAAGTCTATGAGTCTATATGAAGGGTAGTTATAAAAAGTTGATCAGTTGTTCTCTATGTCCAATAAAGGTAGTGCAAACATAATCAGCTTAATCTGAAACAAGGAAGAATGGAAGGGAGGGGGGCTTTCGTACTATATGGATAATTAATCACTAGTATGGGTCTCCAAGGGAGTCTGTGAAATACCCATCATTGGAATTTTTTAACAACATGTTACACAAGCACCTGTCAGAGATGATCTATGTTTACTTGGCCCTGTCTCAGAGGAGGGGCTAGACTAGATGATCTCACTCCAGATACCTTCCAGCCCATTTCCACATATTTCTATGATTCTGTAAGTATTCCTAGGAATCCCTTTGGGGAGTAATGACCTGAATGGGTTGACTGCTGGCATCAGCTTTATTTTACTTAATCTTCACTGTGTTAATGTTTGTGCACATATACCTAAATCCCTTAGGCCTGACACCACCGTACTCCGTTCTAGCTCGTCAGTAGAGCAATGTCCCCAAGAAACCCTGTCCTTATGTTCTCTTTCAAATGGTACTTAACCAGTCTTTCTTGGAATGTTTGCAATCAATAATGGGACAAGCCTTCTTTTATAGGCTCCAATCTTTCAGACACAAAAGAGATAAGGCCTGGAGAATCCCCTTTGGATTCAAAGTGAATGTCCTTGTCTTTTCTTATTCTTTTCCTTAAAATCAAAAAGTCACTACCCTGTTCTCTACCATGATTCTTCAGTCCAACCCATTTATGGTGCTTCAGCTTCAAATCAGACTGTCGTTGCACCTCTGTCAACTCAGTTTTCCATTAGCGATCATGCTGACACTCTGACAAAACAGACAGCTATTGTAGGTGCATCCAAGTTTGCAAAGTAACCAAACACTGTTCCAATATAAATACAACTGTTATTTTCTTTACCCTACAGTTCTTGGCCTTAAGACAATTAATTGCGAGCCTTTTGGGCACCAGGGAAAGCAGTTGGCCACATTCCCATGGAATACAGCCCGTCTGGAAACCCATACACTCCCTTCTTCCTTGAAATATCCAATTAATTCAACACAGTAGCCTTCATAGCCAGATACTCTGCACCAGAGTATCTATCCAGTATAAAGTTTATACCTCTCCCATCAGAAATGGGGTCAAATATACGGCAGTGGATTCCTGCTACACTATCTGCTTTAATATTACTGTAAAAAAATCTTTGGGTCATCTTCTAGTTACAGGATAGGCAAGGAAGGACTTGGACTTGCTGGCAACTGGGTAGAACAACTTAAGCTAAAGACTGCCTAAATGAGCTACTACTGAAACTCTTGCCACTGTGGACAGAACTACAGTCTGGTTCACCTTTACAAATGGAATCTAAGCTTGCTGAGTTTCTTCCTGTTGTGGTGCATCGAGGTTCAGCTGTTGCTGCCACTCAGCCAAGCATTTCAGGACTTCCTTCATGTTTTTCATTTCTGCAGTACAGCCAGAAATCCCACTACTATTATCAAATGAAAAAGCAGTGTGTCCCCACCATCTCTCAGTACAATACAGACAAACAAGTTTAGCATCCAAAACTTAACACTGCATATGTGTTCCTTTTCTTTTATTCTTACAAAAAAATAAATATAAATCTTAGCCTCAACTTCTTCCTGAGCCAGCTGTTTCTTGAGATTTTTCTCAAGAGAGGTTTGTGAGATTGTCAAAAAACTACAGTCATCACTATAGAAAAGCCACAAATAAAACAAAATAATGCAATTCTCCTGTCTCTCTAATCCTATACCCTCCATTTTAGCTTAGACACTCCATCTTTTATCCTCCTAAGACTGCACTAATGAGACTTAGCCTAGATGTCAGATGAGTCAAAATATAACTCTATGTCTGAGGTCCTGCAACAGAACATCCTGTCACAAGAGAAAAGACAAGTGCAAATGTTAAGAATCTGTAATTTGTCCACATGGCACATGGAAAGTATTTTCAATTACTGGTTCAGTAGTTAAATATAACCAACTTGGCAAGTTAACAAGTTTAAGAACCTTAACCCCTGGGGAGGGACTTACCTAAACATTTGTCCTTATGATTAAATTCCATTTTATTTTCTTTTTTCTCCCCCTCTACCACCACCATTTTTGGAGGTAGAGGTGGGAAATAGAAGAAAAACCGTGTTAGTATTTAAACAGTTTTTAAAAGTGCTTTTAGTGTCCATACCTCATTAAGACAGATGAAGGGAAAAAATGAGGTTCGGTTTTGTTATTAATTAGCATAAGTCAGTTTTGTGCCAGATTGGGTTATCTGGGTAGGACCACAGTAGTCTATTTTGAGATGCAGACTTTCAAAGAGAAAATTATTTACTGGTAATTCTGTTTGTCATATCCGCCTCTTCTCCCATCCTGTGACAATGCATACAGGGCAGAAAGCAGAGAAAACAAGATGCACAAAGTGCACAGTAAAGATTGTAACAAAGTGACTTGTAACAAACAAATAGAGCACATTGCCCATTAGGAAGGAGTGGAAGATATGATAAGAGAAAGAGGAGACTATAACAAATAGAATGACCAGTTAAGTAATTTTCCATTTTTTGTATGTATATCTTCTCCTATCTGCTGACAGTGTATTAACAGACAAATAGTAGATGCATCTAGCAGTAAATCTAGCAAACAAAGGTACCTTAGTGCGTCACTAGCAGAACCCTGCAGCCAAAGGATACTGAGAAGCACAGATAAATATACAAATAGTGAGGGGACAACCAGGTTGCTGCCTTACATACCTTGAAATTCACTTCCGAGGAAACAGAAAACTCTCTCATTGAACATCATTTTGCAAGTTGAAAACAACGTAGCCCCATCATACATTGTGAGAGCACAAAGTAAGACTAGCACGTAAGAGTGACTTTTTCTGAAGCTTTGCCCATTGAAACCCTCAAAACACAGTTGTTTTGACTTTCTTAACTCAAGAAGGAAAAAGAAAGAAGTATCTGAGAGCATACAACATTAAATAAATGCAACCTCTTGACCTCAGGACAATGCACAGAGAGATGCCAGAACTAAGAGAGGGTTCATTCAAGTAGAATTAGATACTCTTGGAAACAAATTCCAGGGAAGACTGGGGTGGGGGGAAAAAAAGTCTCTTCTGCGAGCGGTGAAAAAATGACAGTAAGTCAGAGACGATATGTAAAGAAGTTCAACTTACTCTTCTGTCTGAAATGGCTGCACCAGCGATGGCTGTCCTAAAGGAATGAAATCAGCATCTGTCCTAAAAGAAAGAATTCTACACTATTCTCTACTGGGAGTTGCATCAGAACCTGCAGATCAAGTCCCACTAAAGAATTACTTGATGAATCACTGGTCTGATCCTTTTCTGAATACTAAGGGAAGAAAGTCTAAAACATCCAGGAATAAACAACAGAGCAATAATACTTTGACAACTCATCAGGCCACAGAGATCTACCAAATCAGAATAAGTGAGAGAAGTAAAAGGTTTTCTGTTCTTCTTCTAATAGTGTCACCTAAGACAAGAAATCTCTCTTTAAAAAAGACTCCCTTCAAAGAGCAAGCAGCTCCCCTGAGATGAGGTGATAGCAGAGCACATAGCTTTAAGAGAGCAGATCTAGCATCTTGGGTAAATGTTCACAGTAGAGGTCACTTTTAGGCCTGTCAGATCTCAAAACCAGTAGCACTGGAATTACTATGGAGTTAACAAAAAAAAAATCTTATTTTTCACCACTACAGATGGTAAGGGAGAGCAAAATCTCACTGTCCCATTCCAACTCCATAAAAAGCACTGCAAAGGACTCTGAGGGTTTGGGGTGGGGAGAGGTGTGTCTGCAAATAAAAATCAGTAAACTTGGTGGATGTCATTAAGAAAAAACTTAGTCCCTTACACCTGGCAATAGACTTAAAAACAAAATAACTGGAAGTCCTTTCTCCTTTAACAGTTTCTGACAGAGCCAGTCCACAAGCATGTTTTCCTGGCAATTCAGCACTACTTTTAGAAGGCGGGTTCTAGCTCAACTCCTAAAAGCATTACATCAGAAAGGAGAGAAGTGCCAGTACCTCCTTAACAGAAGTCACCAGTGTTGAACTGTCACTGCAGACAAGGCGAGGGACGTTCCCAAATTAGAAGAGTAAGATGCGAGCTCCATAGCTCAAAGAGCCTAACATTACCCCCGCATTCTTCCACAGGTCAAGACCTGGGCTGACAAATTACCTGGATGCACACCACTAAGACAAAAGACTCATATTTGTAGCCATGCCGGGCTGGGAAAGAGACAGGAATAATGGGTGGAAGAAGCAGCCCACAACTGTAGTGGATCAGATTAACAAAGAAATAATAAGATTTCTTCCAGTGAAGATGAGGCAAGAGGAAAAACTGGGAGAGCCAGATTCACCTTCCTGTGAAGATGAGATTTATGTTTATAATTCTGCTCCCTTACTGTTACTATGAAGTATCATAATATTATCTGTTAATTCAGTGTCTTAGGACAGGAGAAGAAACAAACACCAGAAATGATAAACTCTTAAAAAAAAATAAAGCCTGTAATTTGCAAAATATTCCAAAACATACCAATAATTGTAGATCATAACACAAGTCACCATTTTTTTCCTGTTTTGTCAATATGTTAAAAACAACATTTTTAAAGGGTTTGCTGTGTGTTTTAGTTAAAGTGTTTACAGTCTCCCTCCTCCAGTGCCTGAAAGCAGGAAACCCACTGCCTAGTAATTTCCTGGAGAAAAGAAACCAAAACGTTACTAACCTATAAAACTGTCATTCTTCAAGATTTGTTGCTCGTGTCCATTCCATGTTAGGTGTGCTCATGCCACAGGAACTATTGCCAGTAATTTTTCCCTTAGTGGTATCTGTTGGGCTGGTTCTAGTATCCTTTGGAGCTGCATGTTTATACACCAGTGTAAGGGATGAGCTGAACACTGGGTTGGGCACAGCAGAGCTTTCTGTGGCACACCTAGACCTTTGAGTGACACACATCAGTTACTTAAAGTGCTTCGGGGAAATTCACATGAAGGATAAGTGCCGAATCTGTTAGGATTTCAAACATTGCACTAAAAAGGATCTGGACATCAGGCTGAAGGCTATCCTCATGGTAGCTGGCCTCAGACCAGTTTCAGAGCCAAGTTGCTCCAATTTGATGCCAACTACTTTGGCATCGGTGCAAAGCGCCTCCCCATCCAGCATTGAGCTCTTTCCAGCACTGTTTTCCATCCCCAGTATTGAGGAGGAAGTGTAAGAAGCAGCGCATCAAGATAGCGCACAACAGCTGACCCAACCGATACCACTAAGGGAGAAATCTCTAGCAACAGTGCACATTATGCACACATGTAACAAGGAATGGACACGAGCAAGCATTCAAAGAAGAGAGTGAAGTTCTTGAAGCCTAAATACAATGTCCTATAGAGAAAATGACATCAGGCTGATAGCTCCTATGTGGATGTCTACTGAGCATGCTTAAAAATGAATTTCCAATATTTCTTCTAATAAGAAGACTATTTAATATCGAGGAGCAGCTACAAAACAAGATGGTAAAGGACTGTTTTCAGCCATTTCTGAGATTTCAAATAAGTTTTAAAGCATTTTAGAAGTCTGAGGACTTACTATAAAAACTTCTAGATGCAGAGATATTCTGACTTACCAGATAGCAAAGACAGACAGACAAATTACCAAACACACATCAAGAACCAACAATAAAACAAGTGGCCAAGCAAACACATACAATTATTTTAATATTTTGGGTCCATGAGGCTCAAGACACTACTCTAAATTGTGGCTTTTTTTAAACTTTACAATATGAATGAAAAAGGAAAAACTGAATATTAGTCCTTGAATAAGTGTCTTGATATAATAATTCAAGTAACAATACATGGTATGTGAAATGACTATATACAGTGTTGTTCAATTATTATATACTATATCTGAAAACACTTTCTGTAACATTCAATTTTGATATTTTTCATCCTTGTAACAAATAGCTGAAAAACAACCAGTTGATTCTGTTCCACTGAGTGAAGTCAGATTCTTCAATTTATTAATCTTTAAATAATAATTTGAAAAGAAGCAATATTAAGCACCTGATATTCTTTTGTCCCCAAACAGAACCATATTGACTTTCTGCTTTGAATAAAATGCTATGGAATGGGAAGTTCTGTACAAATACACTACAGGGAAGCATTCAAAGTTAAGTGGTTGTTGGAAATGTCTGAAGCTAGGGTCCCAGGTCAAGTCAACTCTAATTGAAAAGAAAAATCTTTTTCTGTCTAGTTCTTGACCAGAAACAATGTGACAGGTTTGTGCAATACAGATGAAACGCAATAAAGAATGTTCCACAAAAAATACCATCATCATGGGTAGAAACAAAAAGTTATTAAGTATTAGTTTGCCTGTGAGAATACATATGCAAAGTAGAGTTGCATGTTAGATGTAGGTAATAAGGAGGCAGATACTAAAGAACATAAATTCAAGTGTTTAGATAAGATTTATCTACTTTGCAAATGTAAAAAAGATTCAGTTTTGTTTGCTTACTGGAAATGCTAACAGACTAATTATGCAGCAATGATTTTTCAGCTGAATAATTTGTGTTAAGAGTTTTTGTCAGTAACAGGTTTCTGTTTAATGAGATGCTTACACTGAAATATTGGTATTTAAACCGCCTGTTAATTTACATACCTGAATCATAGTCTCTGCCAGCTGTGTTTCATCTACTTCCAATATCATCATTTTGATTTCCTCGTAAGGCACTCGGAAAGAACCAAGGAAAATTGCTAGAACAAAAATTCAATACATAATGAATGGAGAAGCAGCAGCTGATCTTTCACTCTATTTACAAAATAAACACTAAATGGATTGTAGAATTCTACAGGCCACCCAATCAGTGCATAAGATAACATGGATAAGAGAGGGAAAAAATGTTATGCAGATTTCAGAGCTTTTATAATTTTGAGTCTGGCTTTCCCAGTCGTCTGGCAGATGAACTACTCCATCAACAGATGCTGCAGAAAACACTGCAGAAACCATAGCAAGTGTCTAAAAAAGTCAGTCCATACTCCAGGAGATCCACTCATCACTTACTATATTATTTGTGGTCGGGTGACCATTTCTTAGCAGTTTTCCCCCCTCCAAAGCTATTAGTCTAGTTCAGCAAAACAAACGACGGGTCTGGTGACACTTTTAAAGACTAACAAATTTATTTATTGCATGACCTTTCGTGGGAGAAAGCTCAAGTGATAAATAAATTTATTAGTCTTTAAAAGGGCCACCAGACTCCTTGTTTGTTTTAATGCATAGGAATCTCTGTTGCCTCTCCCCCACCTCTTTTTCTGAGAGAAAGAGACCCATTATCTTTAGCAAGACTACTGCCAACTGGAAAACAAACATTCTTTCAATAACGCTTTTGTTATTGTTATACTATAGTGTAATAACAATTCAACATTTTAATTGTACAAAGAATTTAGGAAGCAATTTCTCACTTACCCACTTTCCTCCTAATTCCACATATTCTACTCTTTCAATCTTCCTCATCTGTTCTAGTGATTATTATTTCACAGCACCAGATGGAGAAGTAGTCACCTCACTATAAAAATAAGACAATAAGTCTATGCCCTGAAGATTTTACAATCTAGTCACAGATATGAAAAAAAGGGCATCAAAGAAGAAGAGGGGAAAAGAGATAATAGATAATGAATGGTAAGATTATGCTGTTACTCAAATAGGTAGAGAGAAGTGTGCATCTTAAAGAGGGACACAATTTAAGTGTCACATTGGGAGACAGTGACTAAATCTTCATCACTGTTTTGTGTGGGCAGGAGGGAAATATGAGTGTTGGAAATCTTGGAAAGGGAAAAGCTGTAATAAGTACTGAAGACAGAAGCCTCTGGTGGCGTGGCTGATGGTTTTGCTGTCTGGTCAGAGAGAAGAAGTTGCATTTTAGAAACATTATGCAGAAAGATGGCAAAATGGGCAATGGGAAGGAAAGTGACATTGAGAATATTAACAGAAAGTGGGGAGCACATAGAAGGCTCCAGAGATGAAAAAACAGACAACTCACAATTTGGTCACATTAAGTTTAAAATGTTGATGGAGCATACAGAAGAAGGTATTAATGAGGTAGGCTTGTATGACGCCATAGGGACATTATTTTAAATCACATGAGCAGATATAAACTGGAGAGAATGTATAAGGGGAGAAGAAAATGAGTCTTTTGCTGCCTTATCAAAGTCCACTTTGCCCCACCCAATCCACACAGCACACATCTTCTTGAACATGCTTATCAGAACTAATATTAAAAATGTGGAGAAAGGAACATAAGACAGAGTAGGGAAGAATTACTTTTTAAAATATTTTGATAAATAAGTTGTAGGCAAGCCTGATGAAATTCACCCTAGCATACTTAATCAACTAACTAAACTAGTCTTGGCAATGTTGGTAACTGTCTTTGAGAGATCATGGAGGACGGGTCAGGTCCCAGAAGACTAAAGAAGGGTAAATATGGTACCTATCTTAAAAAATAGGAACAGAGGATCTAGGGAATTGTAAACCAGTCTGCCTCACTTTGGTACCAGGAAAACACTAGAACAAATGATATTAAAAATCAATTTGCAAGCACCTAGAATAAAATAGGGTAATAAGTAATAGCCAACATGGATTTCTCAAGAGAAAACAATGCCAAACCAATCTCATTTCCTTATTTGATAGAATTACTCGCCTAGTAGATGGGAGGAAAACAGTTGACGTGATGTATCTTCATTTTAGTAAGGCTTTTAACACAGTCCCACAAAACATTCTTATAAGCAAAGAAAGGAAATGTGGCTTGGATGAAATTACTATAAAGTGGGTGCACAACTGATTGAAAAACCATACTCAAAGAGTAGTTATCAATGGTTTGCTGTCAAACTGAGAAGATGCATCTAGGAGGGACTTTTGGATTTTACCATGGGTTCGGTAACATTCAGTTTTTCCTTTAATGACTTGGATGATGGAGATTATACTTACAAAAATATACTTACAAAAGCTGGGAGAGGTTACAAGCACTTTGGAAGATAAGATTAGAATTCAAAACAACTTTGACTGATCAGAGAATTGCTCTGAAATCAACAAGATGAAATTCAATAAAGACAAGTACAAGCACAACACTGAAGAAAGAAAAATTAAATGCCCAAATGCAAGATGAGAGCAACTGGGTAGGAGAAAATACTGCTGAAAAGGATCTGGGAGTTGCAGTGAATCAATAATGTGATGAGTTGTGGAAAAAAAACTAATATCAGGCTCAGATGTACTAACAGGAATGTTCTATATAAGACATAAGAGATAGCTGTCCTGCTTTTCATGGTACTAGTGAGGCTTCACCTAGGGTACTGTGTTTAATTCTCAGTACCGCACCTTACAAAGGATGTGGACAAACTGGGGAAGTTCACAAGACAGGAACAAAAACAATAAAAAAGGTTTAGAAAACCAGACCAGTGAGGAAAAGACTAAGAAAGCTAGGCATGATTAGTCTTGAGAAAGGAAGACTGCAGGCAGACCTATAACAGTCTTCAAATATGTTAAGGACTGCTATAAAAATAGGACCGTGATCAATTATATATGTCCACTAGAGGTAGGACCAGTAGGTGGAGGAGAGGACCTCTAGAAATCCCTTTGAGCTTTACATTTCTATGACTGCATGCTCATGTCCCCTTCCTGCACATTGGCGCCATCAGAAAGTCTGCCTCCAATTTGTATTCAACAAAGTAATTTTTGGAAGACTATTTTGACTGTTATAAATATCTATAATTCAAAGCTCTGGTAGACTGCAAAAAAAAAAAAAAAAAAAAAAAAAAATCAGGAAAAAGCTTTCCAAAAGAAAAAAAAAATAGCCTGAAGCAAACAACCAGCATGGAAAATTCATTTCAACAGTTCAAGTTTTGAAAAGATATACACAATTGAAAACAGGTTCTTATACCAGATCAGCTTGGGAGCACTGCCTATAATAAATTTTACCATATTCATATCAAGACAACATTCTGCCAAACATGTATCAACTTTCTCAAAGACGGATAAGGATTATAAAGAAAATATTACCAGCCATTTGAAAGCCTTCTTTGTTGAGGGAAGGTTTGAGTAATTCTATGCATTTGCACCACATAATCAAATAAATTAGAACAAACTATTTCAATCCTGGCTCCTTGCCAATGACAATTTGTTCTTTACAGTTTATTTTCTAATATTTTAGCTAGTGCAGTTTAGATATTTTAAGTGTCAGGTCTTCCATTTTACAAAGCTATTTTTGAGAATTCTCCTGAGGATATCTCCTTGGTATTCAGCCTAAAGTTTCTTTCTGACTATATAATCCCATTAGTCCTAATTATAAGGCTTACACAAACATAACATCAGGATACGAAGGTACCTCATTCTGTCCTGCCCCATGCTACATTGTGACAGTTGCAATTAACTGTGTATTAATCTTATATTTCTCTTCCCTTGATATAACCAAGAGAAGGAAGCTGGCAGCACATTCTCCATGAGGGTGCCTGGACTGGGTTACTTTCCCAGCCCTTCATCTGGAATTGTCTGAATTTGATGAATTTTGAGACGCACTGCAGGAAGAACTAATGGAAATACATTTTCGGTTTTGTAATTTTAAATAAGTGATGGTGCTCAAAACTTGAGCATGGATGATTTATTTTTTTTCTAAATAAACACACAAATTTCAAACATATTAATTTGACCTATCTTGAACTTTAGACTGATTACTAAAAAAAACCATCATGTTATTAAAATATCAAAACAAGGCACCCAGACACATTCTGCAGAAATAAATCTTAAAAGAAGGGAACAGTTTCACAAAAATCAACTATGACAATTGCTTGGGTTGTCATCCAAATGGCATCTGCTTACAGAGGTTCTGTGCAATCTTCGGGTCTAACACTTTTAGCTCTTTGATTCTTTTCTTAATGGATTTCTTTTCTTCAAAATCTTCCTTCTCCTTTTTCACTGTCAAAGTAAAGAAAACAAACATTTATTCACAGTATTAAATGTGGGGAGCAAAACTACTGAATGGAATGAGCTCTCCAAGTCAGACTGTAGACAAATCACTATGAGAAAGAAGGTACAAATGAAAAATGAACAATCAGTTATATTTTGTTTTGCAATTAATAATCTTGTGTTTTCTTCAGTCGGACCAAGAAAGACAGCAGCCTTTTTTAAATTATTAGCTTTTTCAAAAAAGGGTTTCCCCCCCAAAAAAAAAATGTACAACCTAGACATTTATAAAAAAATTGTCAAGCCTTAGTTGATCGCATTATTCCAGATTACGTAACATGAATATCACTGTAGTCAGTTTAGTCACATATTGCAAAGGAAAACAATTAACTTTGAAAGTTTATTTTTAGACAAATTTTAACAATTTTAAAGATGAGATTAAATGTTAAAAACTATAATTGAATTTAAAAGCATATGAAATATTTCAATTTTATACAAGTACAGCTATAGGGAACAACATGTGAGTGCTGCTGTGAATGGAGAATTTGTTTCGCCAAAATAAAATTGTTAAATATGAACTATGAAAAGTATCAAAAGTGTCAAAAAGCATGGGGACAGGATGATCCAGTAGATGTAGTGTACTTAGATTTTCAGAAAGACTTTGACAAGGTTCTTCATCACAGATTCTTAAGAGAAGTAAGTGGTGATGGGATTAAAGTAAAGATACTCTTCTGTATCAAATTGGTTAAAACTAGTTAAAATATAGGAAACAGGGTATGAATAAATGGTAAATAGTGGATAGAAAAAGATAAATAGTTAGGATCTACAATGGGACCAATACTGTTCAACATATTCATAAATTCTCTGGAAAAAGGGGTAAACACTGAGATAGCAAAATTTAAACAAGATACAAAAGTATGCAAGATAGTTAAGTTCAAAGCAGTCTTTGAAGGACTACAAAGAAGTTTTACAAAACTGAATGACTGGGCAACAAAAAGGGAGATGAAATTTAATGTTAATAAATGCAAAGTAATGCACATTGGAAAACATACTCCCAACTATACATAATTTGACTATAAAATAACTGTTACTCATGAAAGAGATCTCGGTGTCATTGTGGATGGTTCTCAGAAAACATCCACTCTATGTGCAGCAGCAGTCAAAAAAGTTAAAAGAATGTTGGGAATCATTAAGAAAGGGATAGATGATAATACACAAACTATCAAGCTGCCCCCCTCCCTCTCTTTTATATATATATATATGGTAGGTCCACATCTTAAATAGTGAGTGCAGATCTGGTCACCAATCTTGGAAAAGATATATTGGAATTGGAAACGGTACAGCAAGGGGCAGCTAAAATTATTAGCGGTAAAGAAAAGCTTCCATATGAGGAGAGATTAACAAGACTGTGACTTTCCAGCTTGGAAAAGAGATGACTACGGGGGGATACAATAGAAATCTATAAAATCATGACTGGTGTGCAGAAAGTAAATAAGCAAGTGTTATTTACTCATTTCATAACATAAAACCTAGAGGTGACCAAGCGAAATTAATAGGCATCAGGTTTAAAATGAATGAAGGGAAATCTATTTCCTCACACAATGCACAGTCAACCTGCAGAACTCCTTGCCAGAGGATGTTGTGAAGACCAGGCTAGGACAATAAGAATATAATTGCATAAATTCATGGAGAATAGGTCCATCAATGCCTATTAGTCACGATAAACAGGGATTGCTGTTTGCCAGAGGCTAAGAATGATTGATGGGATGGATCATTTGGTGGTTACTGGTTCTATTAATTTCCTCTGAAGCACCTGCCTTTGTCCACAGTTGGGAGACAGGATACTGGGCTAGATGAACCATTGGTCTGACCCAGTATGGCCATTCTTAATTGACTTGATAGAAAAAATATTTTAAAACTAGGTTGTGATAATGTGGATTATATGTTTTAATTGTTTCCCTTTCATTCCGAAAAAATATACCTCTCAGATCAAGTCAATTATTTCTTGTGCTGTCTTCAGTGGACATGAAGAACTATTGATCACAGTCCTCTTTGTAACAGCTCTTAACATATTGGAAGATTTATTAGATTATCTCCCCATCATCTTTTCTCAAGATTAAACATACCTAGTGTTTTAACCTTTCTACATATCAGGTTTTCTAAACCTATCACTCTTTTTTTTTTTTGCTTTACTCTAGATTCTCTCCAATGTGTCCGCAGCTTTCTTAAATTGCCTTGCCCAAAACTGAATATTATAGTGGCCTGAGGCCCTACCAGAACAAAGTGGGACAATAATGTCTCTTATACAGCACTCCTGCTAATAAATCCCAGACTGATATTAGCCTTTTTTTGTAGCAACCTCACATTGTTGCATACTCTTCATTTAGTTTTTGCACTATTGACTTTTTGTCTTAAGTGAAGAATTTTGCTCCTCTTCACTGAATATCATCATATTTATTTAAGACCTATTCTTCAATTTATCAAGGTACTTTTGAATTTGAATCCCACCCTCCAACATCCTTGCTACCCAACCTATCTTGACATTATACACAATTTTAATAAACAATCTCTATTCTTCCTATTCAAAACATTAATGGAAATATTTAATGGTAGCAGACTCGGATGAGAACATTATAGGATCCCACTAGCGTTCTCCCAGTTTGACAATGATAACTACTCTATTACATATTACACTTTTTGAAGACTAACACTGAATAGTGTAAAACAGTTAAAATTGCCATTATTCCTTCAAAAATGAGTTTCCAACTCTATCCCATTTAAATTATTTCCAAGAAGTTAACTGTATGTAAACCTTGAAGTATTTGAATTATTATATTAAAGTCAATTGAAAACAATAAAAAATGCCTGATGCTGGATGTTAAATTTCTGAAAGAACAAACAATTTAATTAATTCTATTTCAAATTAATAAATCAATTTAGTTGTCAATTCTCACAAAATTACTTCATACACAAAAAAAGAATGTGCCATATTTTGTGGGGGATATGTTGCAGTCTTTACATGCAATCACTTGATTGTGTATCTGCTTTAAGGAGAACAAACAAGGAGTCCTATGGCATTTTTAAAGAACAACAAATTTATTTATTGCATGAGCTTTTGTGGACAGAATCCCACTTCATCAAATACATGAAATGCTGGGTACAGTAAGAAAGGGGACATATAAATGCAAAGAAGTGTAAGTTGTTTGGATTCAAACAGTGTAAAATAACAGATAAGAAGATGGAAAAGTTAAAAGTCTATTAGTCATTACCTTTTGTAATGATTGAGCCAGCCCATATTTCTGTTCAAACCCAAGCTAATAGTGTTCAATTTGCATATGAATTCTGACTCTGCAGTTTCCCTTTGAAGCTTTGATTTGAAGTTTTTCTGTTGGTGCACTGTAACTGAAATGTCATTTAGAGAATGTACAGTGAGACTGAAGTGTTCCCTATTAGTTTCTGAATATTACCATTCTTGATATCTGAGTGTGTCCATTTATTCTTTTGTGCAGAAACTGTCCAGTTTGTTCAATGTATAAGGCAGAGGGGCAATGTTGGCACATATTACATTGGTGGATGAGCAGGTCAATGAGCCCTTGATGGAGTAGCTGATTTGATTAGGTCCTGTGAGGTGTTATTAGAGCATATATGTGGGCATAGTTGGCAATGGGGTTTGTTGCAGGGATACAACACACACACAACAATGAGAAAATGGGTTAATACGATCTTTGGATTTATAAACCAGTCATTACAGAGTTGGAGAGATATGATTTTACTTCTGTATATGGCATTAATACGACTGATATTAGAATACTGCACACAGTTCTGTTGCTGGTAATTTTTAAAGGACGTTGAAACATTTGAAACAGTGCAGACAGGAGCAATAAAAATTATTAAAGTGCAAGGAAAAAATTGCCTTACAGAGAAATGCTGAAAGAGCTCAATCTGTTTAGCTTACAAAAAGAAGATCAAAAGGTGATCCTGACATACTCCTCCCCATGTATAAGCACTTTCATGGGGAGAAAATAGCAGATATTAAAGAGTTCTGTATTTGAGCAGAGAAAGGCATAAACTGAAGAAATACACATTCAAATTAGAAAAAAGGAACACATTTTCAGCAGTGAGGGTGATTTATCACAGGAACAAACTACCATTGGAGTGATGAATTCTCCATCTCTAGAGATCTTTAAATTCAAGACTGGATGCCTTTCTAGAAGGTTTGCTTTAGCAAAACAAGTAATTGGTCTCAATACAAAAGCAACTGGTTGAAATTTACTGGCCTGTAACAGTGCTTTTTTTCTTAAAAAAAAAAAAAAAAAATAGTGCCAGTAAGTTGGCAGGAGTGGTGTGGGGGAGGTGGGGCGTCAGGACCCTCCACCACCGACAGTCCCCAGCAGCCCCACCTTTCCCCCCACCCCCATGCTCTCCGGGACCTTCCCCGCTCTCCGGGACCTTCCCCGTTCCTCTCGCTTCCTCCTCCCCCTTCTCCCCTCCCCCCCAGACTGCCAGCTCCCTGCTCTTCTCGGTCCCCCCTCCACCCCTTTCCCACTCCTCTCGGCCCCCCCTGCAGGCCGGATTCTGGGCCAGGGTCAGCAGGGGAAAGGAAACCAGCTCCTTTCTCTGCCCTGTTGACCCCGGCCCCCAGCTGGGCAGGGGGGGGGCCAGCCAGGGAAAAATAGGTGCTGGTACGCAGTACCAGTGCGTACTGGCAGAAAAAAAGCACTGACCTGTAATATATACAGGGTTAGACTATATGGTTCAATGGTCCCTTCCCGAATCTATGAATCTGTGAATTCCATTCTCCCCCTTCCCACTCCTATGACCCCACCATTAATTTCATATGACTATGGATCTCATACGTCTTCATTATAATCTCTTTATTGTATATTTATATGTAACCTAGCAAAATGGGTCCACAATACTAGCTAGAGCTTTTTAATGGCAGTGGCAAAAAAGTTACACTAAACAAATCAGATAGCTTTATCAGATCCAATTTCCTTACTACCAGGAAGAACTTTCCAGTTCTTTCTTTAAATCCTCAGATGGTAGAAAATATTTTCCAGCGCTATAATCATAAAATACACATTGATTTTGCTTTCTTCATAAAACCTCATTTTCACAGATAAAAATTATTTCTACTAGGACTTAGTCAGTTAGGCACTTCTGAAAATTTCACCCAGTAGCAGAAAAACCTGAAGAAATATATTCAGGCCTAACCAACACATTTATTTCTTCTGAAAAACAATGAGTTATTAATGAATAGCACTGCATACATATTTCCTGATCAGAAGATGATGTAAAAATCATCTCCAATGGTTTTCATTAGGAATTATCCCTTTCCGCTCTTGCAGTACATGTATTACATTTTGTAACCAGAAAACTCCCTAGAATCAACAATAAGAGAGCTGGGTTCTTTAAATTGATTTGAACTTATCCATTAACTTAGATACAAAGTATATGCCATGTATATTAAACAAGAGAACAGATGGGAATATCACATTTCTGGTAGCATTTATGATTGGGTAGGTACACTTTTGAACCTTCTTTATGCATTGTAGACATCCACTCGATTAAAAATAGTGTAAGACTTTGTGATTATTTTGGAAAAATGGGCCAATATAACACTGGCTTATTAGTCTACGTGTAACAGAGTAGCTGCCTTTATTTTCACATTTTTTAAAATTACTTCAAACATTTTATTTTGTGCAGTATTTGTTATATAGATAGTCTCCTGAACTGGATTGCTTGGACACATAGCTCTAATAGAGGAATAGCAATGTGTTTGTGTTTTCCCACCTTCATCTGCTGGAAACAAACAAACAAACAAACATACATAACTCAGAGGTGTAGAATGACCCAACAAGGACAAGCAGAAAATCAGAAGTCAAAACAAACAAATAATTTAACAGTAAGTCTGTAAATCAAGAAGGGGGGGAAAAAAAACAAAAAAGACTACAAATAATCTAGCTAATACACACAAAAGGATTCATACATGAATTTATAGCAGTATACAATGTGACATATCCTGGAGGGAAAATATGTATTTTAACAGAATTTTTAAAAAATCCTGCAAAAGCATAAATGACAAAACGGTAGTTGGAACTATCCATTTATACTACATATATTAAACTAATATAAACTTACAAGATGACTCTTCAGTAGAATTCCGCTCACATCCTTTTTAATGCCAGCAGAAGGGGAAAAAGGATACATATTACTTTTATTTTACAATGAAAAACCTTGTATTTTCCAATTAAAAGCCTTCACCTGCCTCCAGATACTTTAGATTTTGGGGGTATTCAGGGGCAGATTACTGCATGGGCCAATGGGGCCAATGCCCAAGGTCCCACCACAATGTGGCGGCCCTCCGCCCTGCCAGCCCTGGAAAGAACATGGGAGAGTGGGGTGGGTCCCTCCTCTACCATCCTGCTACCAGGCCAGCCGGTCCACCCCTAAGGGCAGCCCAAAGGACGGGCTCTGCACTCCCGCCCCACCCCTGGGCCAGCTGTTCCACCCCCAAGGGTGAAGCGGGCCAGCTGCAGCCTGGCTGGTCAGCGGCACAGGGCCGACTGGAGTGTGCAGTACAGCCTCCAGAACAGCTTTTGGGCCACACTGAAAGCCGCACCGTGTGTCCCAGTCAGCCCCACGACCCCTGGGGGTCAACCAGCCAGGCTGCAGCTGATCTCCAGCCCCAGCCCCAACCCCCGCTCAGCAGTGGCCTGTTTGCAGAGGGCCAAGGCTTTAGGCTAGCAGGGAGGCTGGGGCCCCAGGCAGCAGGGCCCACCAGTGGAGGCGGCCCAGGGGCCCCTGATCCGCCCCTGGGGGTATTATCTCATTGCCTGCCTCCCCAAGTCCCTCCACCCTGAAGTTCTATCTCTTTGAGTAAAAGCAGAGCAGAAAGAAGATAGAGAACAAAGACTTTTTAAAGTTTGGTAGTAAAGGTTGAACAGGTGAATCCAAGATACTTTGAGTAAGATGAAGACAGGGAGGAAGAGAAAATGCACATAGATTAAAATACAAATTACAAAAGTCGAAGAATTTACAAGACATATGCAAAAGAGCAAGAAATTATTATATTATTTGTGCCCCCAATCTCCTATTCTCAATTTATTACCTCTTCCTTTTTCTATTTAAATTATAAAAATCTTTGGAATTGGGAACTTTTGTATCTAAAGTAGCACAGTTTAGGTGTTATGTAAATAAAACTGAATAATAATACAGAGTGTGCTTGACAAACCCATTTTCAGACTATATTTTCTGAAATCTTCCTACAGATAAAATATACTAGCAATCAAATAAACTGTAGATCGGGGGGGGGCAATACTTTTCACAGGTGAGCAACAGTCTGAATTTTGGTATGTCATTGTGGGCTGCAAGTTTCTACTGTAATATAATTACCTAACCATCTATTTTATAAAAAGCCAATTATGGTTTTTATTAACAATAACAATTAATAAATATTAAATATATATATATATATTTATCCAAATATTATATTGCAGGGGGGGGGGAATGAAGCCAGGAAGGGGATGTGAGAGGGGGAGTTTTTGCACTGATTTTTTTTTCTTTTTACATTTGTTTTTTACTTTGTTGTTGTTGTTAACGGGGGAAGAGGAGGAGCTGGGAGAGAAGGGAATTGGACAAGACTGGGCTGTGGCCCTGGGACAACTGGCTGCCACGCTCCAGCCAGAACCCCAATGGGTGCTGTGGAGCAGACAGAGGAGCGGCTGCCATGATCCGGCAAATTCACTCCTGGTCTACAGGAGGAAGGGTTGGAACTGGAGTGGCCGCCACACATGAACCAGGGCACTACTTAGTCAGCCACTAGAAGAAAGGGATGGCGCGAAGGAGGGAGCTGTAGAAGCTGCGCTCCAGGCTGTTGACCCAGTGCAGCTGGTGGGTTGGAGGAAGGGTGATCGTGGGCCACATCTGGCCTGTCGCCATAGTTTGCCCATCTCTGCTGCAGATATTTGGTTTAAACATTTAGGCTGGGATTTTCAAATTCTGAAAGGCAGTAATTTAACACATTTCTGTGGACAAGTGTTAAGCGAATATTTTAGATGATCAGAGATTGATTAGCCCAACATAAAATAAGTTACATTGATGTCTATTAACATTATTAGTTAAAGGCCTATGCTCTAACCAAAAACAAGAAGTGTACAGAAGAACTATGTGAACATATTTTCCAGTTCCACATACACAAATAAAATCTTCCAACACTATTAGTCTTCAACACTGATTCAAAAGAGCAACTGAATTCAGGATAACACTGTAGCTCTCCTAAAACAGTATGGCTTCACTACATGTTTAGAATTAAACAAACGCTTTCATGCTGTTCTGAATGAGGACATTTAAGAAGGCTCCTGATGAAAGAAATTCTATTAAGTACATATTAAACATTATGGAAATAATGTAGCATCTCCTTGGCTGTGGTTCATATTCAAAAGACATATTAATCTTCTTTAATATATATGAGAAAAATCTAAATTATAGCACTTACTCTGGGTACAGTTTGGATTATCAAATAGCTCATTTTAAAATGACTAATTCATAAAGTTATTTATGACATTTTTGGTGTAAAGCTTTTATTATCTCCAGTAAATTCCTGATTTTTGAGATTTGGATAATGACATTTCCAGATTGTAACAAAACCTAACATACGGGTTATTTTTTAACTTTCTCTGTGTGGTAATTTTTCATTTTTTACTATCATTCATAACCATTTGTATCAGCTTAGTAATGAATGAAGATATATTTTCATCAATATCACTGTCACTAAATACTCTATCATTGGATGGATGCAGTAGGATCCAAGTTTTCACAGTCTTAGAAAGTATGCGTTTAGACCTCATGTTTCAGAGCATAAAAATGTAGACAGTATAAACCAATGCAGCATTGTCTTTTACAGTCTGCATACTTTAAGTGATAGTCTTCACTGATGGCAACAAATTTGCCACCTTCTGTTTGAACTTTACAAACCCCTTAACTGAACTGGAAAGACTCGCTCAATTGATCAGGAATCTGACCTATTAACACCACCCCGGCAACTGGCATAGCACTGAGTTGAAGGAAGGCCTCTGCTTTCAACTCAGCGCAGTGGATGAGTGGGATCTTAGGTTGTTGAACTCGGATATGCAAGTTATTTTAAGTAACCTGTGTATCTCCATTCTGCTGCTGCAGAATACAACAGGCAGTATAGACCTGCCCTAAAAAAATAGCTATTAGATGTTTCATCTGCCATGCCCTAGGCAGTTAAGTCAAAGTTAATTTAAAAAGCCAGTCTCTAAAATATTTCAAGGTCTATATTGCATGCCTGGGTATTTACAAATTAAAAATGTCCTATCAGGCATACGAGGTCTACATTGTATGTGCAAAAGCTTAAAAATGGAGAAACACTATGTTAGAAATTCACATATGTTTATATTTATTCACTATACAATACAAAAATGGGCATGCAATCCACTGTTACTGGTGCACAACCTTCGGTGAGATCACTACATTTCAAATGAAAATATCAAAAACTATTATAATCACTTGTGTGATTCCTTGACAATCATTATGCAACATGAAAATATTTCACATTCATATATTAAAAAATGTTGATATTTGCTATTTCATTAAACGCTAAAAAGCTTAGTTGTTTCTGAAAAGAATACTTGCCCATGAAAACTAAAAAATATTTTAATACATTTCAGTTAAGGGTATAACATCTTTCTGCTTTCTTGGAGATAGATATCACAGATCCCTTGCTGGTGCCAATCTCATCAATCAGCAGACCTAACCGCCTAGGCATTGGTGTAAGAATAGCATATGTGATATTTTACAACTATCTCAAGTCTATCAGCCATCCACTGCAAAAGTTTTTGGGACATTTGCAGTCATCAAATTGTGAAAAAGCAGGAGGCACTGCTGCATCATCTGGTGAGGGTGAGGAAATAGCTGCTGGTATAAGCAGCCCTCAAACTGCATGTGATCATCTTCATTAGCATGCTTCCAGGGCTACTGAGTGATACCGTATGCCTCCTGTTCCATCCCATGAAATCTCTTAAGTGAGGAAGACCTCACTTTAGAAGGGGCAGTGGAAGCTGACTTTCTTGCTGGCTTCCAATGGCCCAGTATGCCATGGTTGAGCCTAATCAAGATAAGAGTAGTGCCACAGAAGTGAACATGAGGGAGAAATTTCATCTTTAGACCCATTGAATCTGAGGTCCTACGCTCCTGATCTGACTAGCAAGCGTCATAGAAACTGACTGTGCTGAGTGGTGATGACTCCCTACTGTGCTCAAAGGCTCAAGAAGAGAATGAATATCCCTCTTCTAGAGGAGGGGCTATCTTAGTAGGACTCTCTTCACCTAAAGACACCGATGAAGTGCTTTTTAGTGTAATGGTACTAGTGGATGGTGTTATGAGCTGCCCATCCCTGAAGAGCAATTCAGTTAAGTTGGAAAGAGACCAGTTGTATTTTAACTATTTAGTAAAAACTATAATAGAACCCAAGTATATGATCCTAGACTGCAGTACAGTCTTTACTTCTTGAATAAAGAAACTCAACCCTGCTGCATGGTCAGAAAAGGCATAACATTTGCAGGCTGAACTATCTTCCTCTCTGTTCAGAATCACCTCCCCACACATTGATACTCTTAACTCCACCTATAAATCTCTTCAATTCCATATCCATCTTCTAATGCCCACATGCTAAGCTTGCCTGAATATGCAAAACTATGGCTCCCTCTGCTGCTTGAAAAAGGGGAACCTAAACATTTATTGCAACATCAAACAAGAGACATGTAAAAAGATTATAAGACCATTAAAGAAAGAAGGGCAAAGATGCTTCATGCAAAGGCACAGGAGCAACTAAGGATGAAGGCCTGTTCAGAGTCACCTCCCCACACAGAGATAACTCTTAACTCCACCTATAAATCTCTTAAGTTCCACATCCCTCTTCAGGCCCTTAACAATGATACTACAGAAGCACAAAGGTCTTTGGCATCAGATATGCAAGTGCCAAAGCCATCAGTGCCATGTACACCAATGCTGGTATTTTAGCGTAAAATACCATCCTCTGCTACTAGACTGTCCATAATTTATACAAATATCCTAACAGCAGTAATGCTTTGCTATGTCAAATAAACTGTATTTCCTCAAATAAATCTATCTTGGTTATGCAAAGGCTTTTATCAACATTTTAGATGAGAGAGTTGTGGAACCATGAAATTATATAACTATTCAGATCTTAAATATGTCTATTTAAAAATATTAAACCCAATTTACCAATCTTTTACCAGTCACATTCTGTACGGTTTGGATTTATAGCAAATATTTGAATATAAACTAAAACATGTTCCTTTCATTACACTGCTTCTTCTGTTTCGGTCTTTTAAATAAATCAGAATCTTGTATTTACAAGCAAAGTCTGGTTCTGCAGAAAAAGCTAACATTGAAATTTACTCTCCGGACTTAACTATAACATCAAATAGGAGAACCTTGACTACATCTTATTCATTTTACTGAAGAGACTGTCTTGCTGATCATATTTTTTTTCCAATTCAGGATCATGAAGTGATTTCCCTGTGTTTGTGATTGCCGTATATCCTTGTAACTGCTTACATGCAAGAAAAATATTAGGAATTATGTGGTGTATATAAGTTGCCTTTGGTTCTCATCTTGTAATAAGACACCACAGGGTCAACTCCTATAACAGAACCTCTTCAAAATAAAAGACTCCACACAATGTTATGAATCTTCCTGTTCTCATCTCATCTCATGAATTTCTTAGTGTATTTTAGCAGTTGAGAACAAGGGTAGTCAGCACAAGGTGGCTGCAAACTCTTTATAGATCACTAGTCAATGTTCAGCAGACAAACATTGGTCCATGAACCAGTCTGAAAAGGTATTTAAGCAAACATGTACTGTACAAGTAAAACTTTCCTTAAGAAAATGAAAAGCACAATGGAAGAACAAATTTAAGTTATTTTAAACTTAATTTTTTCTCACTAGTGTTATAAGCTAGACCCTTTGTGTTCATAATGTTAGACAGGTCCAAAAATAGAGCAAGGCTCTAAACCAAAAACTTTACTTTTAAATAAATCTCTCTTTGAATAAGCTTCTCAAATCAGGAGTTCATCAAACAAAAACATCACCTCAATTAACTGTCTCATTTAAACCTGTTTACAAGTCTCAAAAATCTTTCATAAATCTTTATTTCACCACACAAATGGTGTGGTTTTGCTTGAACTAATTTCGGGTACTGTACATTCAGGTTCCAATTTTATTCTTTTTTAAAAAAAGAAGAAAAAACTACTCTTATCTTAAACTAATCCACACCAGCAAATAGATTATGTAATAACTTCTTTTTAATGAATATTGCATTGTCTCCGAAATAAGCAGTGCATCATAACAACTAATTTACTCTTGTGGAAAAATTTAGATAGCTTAATACATATGAAGCCTTTCACCAAGGAACCTTAATAAATAAAACAAAAACAAGTGTTTCATTAGAGACTAGATTATGAAGTGATAGTAATAGGTTCTCTCGGGGCAGAGGGTGTTTTGTTTTTTAAAATCACGGATCCTTACCAGCTATTGAACGAAATAAAAGTTTTTTTTTTCTGTTTTTAGGACTGACACAAGAGCTCTGTACGCTTTAGTCACCAAGCTTTATTTCAAGTGTGGTTCAATTAGTATGATTCTACTTCTGTTAGATCTGTCATCAAAGTGATGACATCAGTTCCAGTAAAATGTTCCTGTTTAACAGACTTAGTAGTACATTATATCTATCTATCTATCTATCTATATATATATATATATATAAAATTCTACTGCACCTACCCTTGAAAAGAAACTAAAAATACCCAAACCCCATTTGCTCATAATAGAATTCTCAAGTCTCTGATGCTACTGAGAAAGCTTATCAAAGACTTAAAAATTACTCTGCTCTCAGGATTTTAAAAAAATAATGTTTTAAAATGAGCACCGCAATTTTTTTTATTCATATCTTCAAATTGCATGCCAATATGCATACTGTGTTTTCCATATATGGGAGTAAATGATATTTATGCAACTTTTTTGCTCATTTAATTTCCAGACCCTTTACAATCATCAGATCTTCTATAATGCTTGAAACTAATCAGATCAAAGCTATCTACTTTTAGCATAATTTTATTTCATCAGGAAAGAGTAATAAGATTTTGTTTTCTAATGTACTGTACCCTACGTTCAAAAAAGATAATATATTACCTAATTTTCATTCTACTTACACTATTTGCAAAACTAATTAATTCACAGATAAAAAGATAATTGAAATTATTTTATGAACTTTAAAAAAAAAAATTCAATGGGTATTTTTCCAGAGTCTAGACACTAAAGTACACACATTGGATGCTGTACATGTATCTGAAGACGGTATGTCACATGCCCAAGAATTCGAAAAAGAGGGGCCTATAGTTAGATTTCTAAATACACATCTAAGTCAGAGGCTCGTATTTCTAAGTTGCAGGCATCCAGTACCTCCCTTGACCCCAAAAGTAGAAAAATTTGGCCTTCATTTTTTCCAGAGACAGACATAACACCTCACATAGAACTGTTTAGTTTCCAACACTTCCGAATATCAAGCTTTTTATTTAGCCACCTAATTATGAATTTAAGAATCTCATCTCAGACAAGCATTTTTCAACATAGAAAAATGATAAAAGACAAAAACACCAAATCACCTATGGGTCAACACTTTTCACAAAGCAAAATCCAAATGAAGGAGTCCCATGGCACTTTCAAAGACTAACAAAATTTATTTATTTATTAACAAATTAATCTCACTTCTTCAAATGCATAAAATGGAAAATGTGGCATGTTAGTTGCAAATCTATACATACAGAGAAGGGTGGGTGACGAGGTAAATTAAAACATTAATTAACAGCTAACATGCCACATTTTCCATTTCATGGATCTGTTGAAGTGGGATTACATCCACGAAAAATCCCACAAAATCATATGCAATAAATAAATGTGTTAGTCTTTAAAAATGGCTCATTACAACAATATATAACATGCCACACTGCCTGCTACTCCTAATTGCCCACTTCAATTCTTTTTGGATAACAATCTAACCCCAGTTGCCTACTTTATCTCAAGTGACCGCATCCAACATGTATTACCCCTTCTGCTTAACAGTCTATCCCACCTTGTATTAAGCTCAGACACTTTGTTTCTGTTGCAGGTGGATGCCCGTAGACGGGCAAGGGCTAGCAACAGTGGGTTCGTTGCCCGGAGTGCGCAGCACCAATAACCACACCAGGGCGGAGAAGCACTCTAAAGTTTATTTGAGATCTCAAGCAGGCACACGGAGACAGGCACGTCTCAAATCATGCGCACCTCCACCCAGTTGCGGTGTCCCTTATATATGTGGGTTGTTTACGGGGAGCTTTGGCCTTGGTGTATGTGGCGCCTCCCCGCCTTCCTCTTTTCAGGGTTTCTATGTGAGCTGCTGCAAGCTAAAACCGGCTTAGACTGGTACTGTTATTCCGATATGGGGAACAGGTTATCAGTTCCTGCAACACTTCCTTCCCCAGACCTGAAGAGCTCCGTGTAGCTCAAAAGCTTGTTGCTTCCATCAACAGACGTTGTTTCAGTAAAAGATATTACTTCATCTACCTAGTCTCTGTTAGAGATATTGTAGATTGGTTATTAACTAGAAGAAAGCCTCCATTACTGGTCTGAGGCTTTTGAGAAGAACAAATACTTCACTGTACAGGTGGTGCAGATGAAGCAGGAGTCTGAGATATTTTTTAATGACCTTCCGTATTTATGCTGCGCACACCAGTCTGGCTGAGCTCACTCAGGAAGAGGGGTGGGTAGGAGAAAAATAACAAGACAATGCCTTGGACAATGAAATGTTACAACAGTTATTTACATACCACACTTATTTGGTCAACAATATATTTGATGAATGGAAGAGACCCATCACACCCTAAAATAAGAAAGACAAATTGAGTGGCAGCGTATCAATTTGTTCTTCCGCTTCAGAGGATTAAAGTATCAAATAATACAGAGAATAAATAATATATTTTAGTAAATAAACTACCATGGATGCATATAGAGAAGAACGGTATCAAACAATACCAATTTGTATGCCAAATTGGGCAGGCTAAGACTTTTCTGAATGGCCAGAAGTTTAGGTAGATGGAAAGGAAACTGTCAGATGTATCCTCTCTGATACGTTTGTATTATGTGCATGGACACATACTACCAGACACTTAAATGCCTCAGAAGCACGACTTCCACTAAGAAAATAATGTACATAAAAATAAAATTTCATTCACTTCATGGAATAGAGGAGAAAACCTAGCACATTGTCAAATGCTATTTAAATGGATATTTAAGTGGTATTTCAGAAAAAAATATTTTGCTTAAAGCAAAAGATGAATTTCAAAATACTTATTTTATATAAAGCACTTGTCTTTAATAGTGGGAAAAAAAATGGAGAGCTAATCACCAACACATTTTGGAACTACTCTGATCAGGGAAATTAAATATTTAAGTGGACTTGGCACAAGAGAATTCCAATTAAAAAATATATTTATCCTCCCTCATTCCCCCATTAACATTTCCCCAAAGACTGAAGTGAAAAGCTTATTTCAAGTCCTTTATAGTAACTGTTATATTTCTAACACTTTCACAGGATTCTATTTCAATTACCTTATTGACCAAAAATATTAACTTGATAAATTAAGATATCTGCCATTATGTTTATTTAATTGTCTGTTTGTTAGGCATAATTGCAACATAATCTTTCTTGATTGTAATATTGTAATATAGCCGGATTGTATAGTAAAGACATCTGAGTAATGAACTGAATGTTAAATTAGTTAACTATAAACACTGCTTCAGTTTATCATTATGTATATTCTTTAGGTGTATGGGAAAGTGCATAAGGATGACAATAGCCCACAAGAATGAACTCCAAATACACTTTGTATACAATGTATATTAAGCCTTTATTTCTGGCCTGCATCATTAAGATAGTGCTTTGATAATCATATTATCTTATCATGGATATATATGAACGCTTTCCTGACTAAAAAGTAAAGAAGAATAAGAGTAATGTTTTCTCTTGCTGGTGAAGCTAAGAATCTTCTCCAGGGGGTTCTTTATGTATACATAGTGTATACTTCTCCAGGGGGTTCTTTATGTATACATAGTGTATACATACATGGCACTTTCTTAGTTCGAACTAGTATTCTAGTGGAGCCATGCTAGTTCGAATTAAGTTAATTCAAACTGACTAAAATTAGTTCGAATTAGTGAGTTCGAATTAAGTAATTCAAACTAACTTTAGTAAGTGTAGACATAGCCTTTAAGACCAGCCAACTGAGCCTTTTCTTTTTCCTGCATCTTTTGAATGCTCAGGCAATAGGAAGAAGATGGAGCACAGCCCTTAGCGTTGTTCTTCCCTGGGAGATCAATTACACCAGTTGAAGTAGATAATATATCATAGTCTTGATTTTCTGGTGATTTAATGAGTTGTAGAATGAGAAGAATGAATATAAACTTGATTTTGGAGTTACATTTAATTCAGTGGTGTAAGACAGAAGAGATATCTCTGCCTAAGATGAATTCTTCTAATGCAGTACTAACCAAAAACTTCAAAATTTCCTGTCTCTTCCCTCCTATTTGGAGAGTCATACAGTACAGGATCTATCTTTACTCATACTTCCTTAAAAGCTGCAGAGGGTTTTCCTGAAGCATCTTCTCTGCTTCACATAACATCAGGTTTATTGACTACTTGGATATCATTTCTGTAACTCAGCTGGACCAAAAGAGTACCAAGACCCACACTGGGGTCTATATTACCTTTAAAGCTACAAGAACTCCTTCCATTTTTCATTTTTTTAAAATCCTTTATAAATAAAAAAAAATATTTAAAGAAGGTTACCAGTCTAGAGGATCTTCTGACCTTGAATAACACAATGGGAAATAGGGATTCTGCATCCATGACTAGCAAAAGACTTGCAGGCATCCAACACATAGAAAGCCGTTAAGGTGGTTTCACTTTTATTATATTATTCTTTTATTTAAAGGCTTGTCTCTTCTTTAACCAAACATGACAGTTCTATCGAGTTCTGGGATTATAAATAATTATAGATATACTTGTCAGTGGACTACATTTCTTTCTCTCCACTTTCCTCCCAAGTTTTCCTTTTTCAGGAGCTTATCTGGAGGAATACTGAGGGTCTGAGAAATACTACTGAGAATGGTTCCAAATTATTATTATTCTCATTATTACTACACACACACACACACACACACACACACACACACACACACACACACACACACACACACACTGTCTCTCTCGTTGCTTCTCTGTGGACTCTACCCCCAAGTCAGAAAATGAACATGGGCCTCTGTGGATCCTTTCTTGTGCTTTTTTAATAGCCCTTATGCGGGGAAGATTTGCATTACAGGGAATTGGAAGAGGAAGGAAATTCCTGGACCTCTTTCTCCATCTTTACTGGGAAAAACAAAAATTTAGGAATTTTTTCTATGGAGGATTAACTGTTGTATTCAAATTCTATAATGTCCTTCTTTGATGGTTTTTCCTCTCCTTTCCTGTTTCTTGGATTTATTAATGAGCAAATGAGGGAGAAATTAACCTTCAGGGCCCAGACACTGAGTGTACTCTGTGTTTCTCCCCTCATTGATATGATACAGAAAAAGTATTCTTCCATGTCCTCTGGTAATACAACTTCTCTGTAAAGGAGATCTGAAAAAAGAACCTCCCCTCCTGTTGTGCTATAGAAATAAGAATAATATTTTAGAAGATTACCCTGAGATGATCCTGAAGTGGGCTCCTTGATCTTTATTGATACTTCTCTAGGCTTCACTTGAGAAAAGGGCAATAGAAAATGGTGCAGCCCTTTGGCTTACTGGATCCACAGAGAACCAGGCAGTGTCAGATTAGAATCTAGACTGCATTGCCATGAAGTCTCACTGAATCCCATAATGAACAAGGCAGGGTCCCATAAAGAATGACCCACACACAGTTCAGGCGGGGCAGTGGAAACGGTTAAAAATAAGTGGTGGGCCAAAAGGTGTCCTTTCCTGCCTGCTTGTTGTTCTGGGTCTAGATTGCTCTCCATGTTGTCCTTCCAGGGTTGACTGCATGGAGGAGAGGAGGAAGAAGTGGGGCATGGGACTGTTGACGTGGCAGTCATGGCATGGCTGACATTAGCAGGATTCCATCAGCCCACCAAGTGTGCATGGGTACCTGGTGCAAACATGCTCTGTTAAGCTCAGGCATTTTTACCCTTTTCTGCCAACCAAAACACTGAACTAGTGGAAGTCTCTGGCTAAACAGCTGGAACCAAGGTTTGATGCAATGTCAAACTACCTTTTGACAGCAGCTGCATCTTCTACAAGTATTATTTTTATTATATTATAAAATTATTTTCTTCACTTGAAATTAGTCAACTGTTTCAAGTTCAATTACTATCTTATTCAAAGGCTAGGCTACATTACAGCTTAAGTCAGCATAAATTATGTCAGTCAAGAGTATGAATTTAGCCATCCCGAGTGCCATAATTTATGCCAATTTAAGAACGTCTCCCAGTGCCATAGCTACCTCCATTCACATGGTCTGGCGTAATTAAGCTAGAGTGGCTACAGCAGAGACCTTAGAGCTACACTGGTGAAGCTATGCTGCTGTAAACTCTCAAGTCTAGGGCATACGTACAACATACAGCTCTACACCCATGTAACTGCACTTATGCACCTTCAACTCTATTCTGACTGAAAAGAGCTCTCCCACCGGCGTAATAAAACTACCTGCATGAGTGACAGATGCTATGTCGGCAGGAAAAGCTCTCCTCAGATATAGCACTGTCCACCCTGGCAGTTCTATGAGTCTAACTTTTGGGAGTGGTTTAATCATACAACTGGGCAATTAAGTTCTACCAAAATAAGCTGTAGTGTAGACAAAACCTTAGTGTAGCCAAAGCCAAAGTTAAGAAACCAACTGGGAACTGAAAAGGCAGGGAATCATATTTTTCTCTTCCTAGCTATGAAGAAAAATTAAGTATAAGGATGAGATCTACAAATTCTGAAATCGTGAAGGACTAGAGACAGATTCAATTCACTAACTACAATTCACTTTATTTAATAAATCAGTTTTAAAAATATTTTCATAAACTTTTCATAAGCTATTTTCTTATGTATATAATAGATTTTTAAGATATTTAATTTCTAATGAAAATCATTTAAAATGCTATTTTGTTCATTTTAACTCAATTTTATTTTCCAAATAGAGCAGGGGTCTCAAACTCAAATCACCACGAGGGGCACATGAGGACTAGGATATTGGCCCGAGAGCCGCATCACTGAAACCTTTTCATACAACAGGACCACTAGTTTACTTAATTAAAAATAAATTTAAAATTAATTAATTAATTGAATTCAAAGTGATTGTAAATAGAATTAATTAATTGGGTTTAATTAATTGAATTTGAATGAATTTTAATTAAAATTAAAATTTTAAAAGTTTTTTTAGAAAGAAAGAAAGAAAGAAAGAAAGAAAGAAAGAAAGAAAGAAAGAAAGAGCCCGCCTGCTCGCCCGCAGGGAAGGTGAGCAGCCACAGGCCGTCTCCCAGCTGCACGCCGGGATCCAGCAGGAAACGGGCCGGGCAGAGGCCCATGTCCCAGGGACCCCATAGAGCTCCCTCAGCGGCACAAGGCCCCCATGAACCCTCCCCAAACCCGCAGGCCACCCTCCTTTGAGCCCCTACATCTGAGCCTTGTCCTGGACTGGGGGCTCTCTGGTGAGTGGCACGGCTCCCAGGTGGCAATTGGCTCCTCCCCAGCAGTGGCTGATGACGCTCCTGGCCGGAGGAGGGAGGCAGGCAATGCAGCGCGGTGCCCGCGGCCTGCCCCGGAAGCACTGCCAACACCAAGCTCAGCTCGGTCAGTGGCAGGACCCAGGCAGGAGGTAGGCGGCTGCAGCCCTGCTGCCTGCTCCCAGCCAACGGAAAGGCTCGGCACCTGAAAACCCCTGCGGGCCAGGGGTTGGGAGCCCCTAGATTCCAGGTCTCATCGCGGGCCACAGGTGGTAACTCCAGGGGGCCTCATGTGGCCCACGGGCCTCGTGTTTGAGACCCCTAAAATAGAGCTTGACACAAATCACAAATAAAAGATTAATTATCTAATAATTAAGAAATGAGTACTGAGAGAATGTAGATTGTGGCAGCATGGAACGATTACCACCAGTTAAATATTTTTAAAATAAATACTTCTTTTCCTTCTGTATTTTAAATCAAGCTTAATATGAACATGGTTCACATTTCAGTTTATAACTTCTATTTAGGTCTATGTATATTCCACACATACACAAAGTATTAAATGCCACAGAAATTAACAAAGGTCCCTTTCCATTTACATGTTTCCTCCACAATAATTTTGCTTACTTTCACACCCATCCCTAATCATGGAATATCTTTAGTAAACTGATCTATTAGTCTGCTACCCACACCCTTTCAAGATCTGTTTCTACACTTATACCTATTAGTGAATCTCACATTACACCTAATTATTTGACATTTATGTTGGACCAAATGGCTATGTCTACACTGGCAAGGAGGCTTAATTCGAACTAACTAAAGCCATGGCTGAACTAGGTAATTTCTTAGTTCGAATTAACCGGCCATTGAAATGAATGGAGATCGCTAATTCGAACTAAGCAAGTGCTTGCTTAGTTCGAACTAACATTCCAGTGTGGCCAAACAAATTCAAACTAATTTTAGTAAGTGTAGACATAGCCAATGATAGTAGACCAATATATGTTAGCCCAAAAATAACTTTACAGAAAATCAAGTATCACAGCAAACTCTTCCACCTACCTAGTTAAAAATACATCTGATTTAAATAGCTCAACATAATTTATCTTACTCTAAAATATCGACTAGTGAACAAAACAATAGCTGCTCTACAGGAGCCCTGAAGATGCAGTATATGCCTAACAACAAACAGGTGAAGTAGAAATCAAGGCTTTTTCCACCTTGAAAATATCCTTAACCATTTTAAAGTTTAATATGTTACTGGTTCAGCCTTTCCTACACTATGCTCTAAAAGCTATTAAAAATGTTTTATTATCCATCCTGATACACCAGTGATAATTCAAGCCATGATTCTTAAATAAGTCCCAAACAGAAACTAATACAAGAAATCATCTCTATCACAATATAGGTATTTGGTTATCCACCATCCTACTCTGTTTGCCTTTAATCTTTTTAAAATTCCTATTTTTGACGTAACACCCTTTAAATAAGTATCCTGAAAATATTTTAATTTCTTTTTACTTTTTTTTTAAAAAGATGATATTTTTCAGCAAGGAAGAATCTAACTGGCTGCAAAAGGAACACAGTAAAATGGGTACACACAAAACACTGTTAAAAGTACAAAGTAAATGAACTAGAAATAATACAGGAAAAATATTTTTGATAACTTTTAGTTAGGCATTACTTGTAGCTATATTAGATACAACTATTTGAAAGAGAAATGTGATTTTCGAGTTGATTATGTCCTCTTAATGCATGAAATCTAGACAGCAGAACAGATACGTATGCCACAGAAAGAAAAACTTACACACACATATCCTTTTGAGATAAGATGTTAATATAAAAGGGACTGGATTGTTTGTGACACACTTGAATGCCAATTATTACTGAGATAACATACTGAAGTTGTACAAACTTTGTAAATACCCTTTCCAAAAGAAAGAAGGGATGACTTGTTCAGAAAGCAGTTCAGTACAAACCACGTAATCAGGGTAGAGCAGACATATCTAAATCAAATATAGAGAATATCTGAGGTAGGCTGAGAATTGCAGAGCATGGCCAGACTAATACAGAACATATATTGTCAGACACATACTCAACATATGGACAAATGTAAAATGGGTATATAATATAGGGTAGAGTCACTTCATCTGTAAATTTTTCAGTTACACCTAGAGGGAAAATAAGCAGCTAATATGTAGTGACTAATGAGGAAGAACACTATTCAATGTAAAGCAGTATAAGTTAGAGACCATCAAGTCATATGCACTCCAAAATAATTGTCAAACTACCCAGAAATCCATGCGCACAGCCATACTAATAAGCCAATGAACAATTTAATTCTAACTGGAACCCTGTTCAGTTCTAATATAATATCAGCATTTATCAGAAATTAAAAAAAACTAGAGAAACATGACATAGCTCTGCTTGTAATAGGAAGTTTTAATAGATTCATGATTTTAAAGATCAGAAGGGACCAATACAATCATCTAGCATGACCTCCTGCACAGAGCCTCCCGCCCACTCCTGCAAGAGACACCTAACTTACAATTGAGTCACTGAAGTCACCAAATCATGGTTTAAAGCCTCCAAGGAACAGAGAATGTATAAGTAAGTAGCCATGCTACAGAGGAAGGAAAAAAACCAAAAAACCAAAAAAACGAAAAAACCAGGACCACTGCCAATCTGCTTTAGGGGAAAATCCCCTTCTGACCCCAAATATGGCAATCAGCTAATCCTGAGCATGTGAGGAAGACTCCCCAGCCAACCCCCCCCACCCCCACCCCCACCAAAAAAAAATTCTCTGCACCAATTCAGAACCCATCCCATCTAACATCCCTTCATAGGCCATTGGCAAATTTACCACTAGTAGTCAAAGATCAGTTAATTGCCAAAGTAGACTATCACATCATACCATCCCCTCCACAAATTCATCCAGCTTAAGTTCTGAAGCTAGCAAAGGTCTTCATCTGCCCACATTAATGCTGAACTTAAATAATTCCTCTCCCTCCCTGGTATTTATCTCTCTGATGTATTTATAAAGAATAATGAAATCTCCCCCTCAGCCTTCTTTTGGTTAGACTAAACAAGACAAGCTCTGAGTCTCTTCTGATAAGGCAGGTTTTCCATTTCAGAGATCATCCTACTAGCCCTTCTGTGTATCTGTTCTAGTGTGAATTCATCTTTTCATGTACAGCTGGAGAAAACTAGAAACATTCATAAAGATTTAAATCATGGTATTCACTGATGTTAGAAATGGTACTTTTAGTTTGATTCCATGCAACTGACCTACTATCTATTAATAGATATAAAATTGTGTCATTCTGTATAAACATGCACCTACTTTATATTCCCACAGTACAAAGTTACAGGATTGTTTCTGATATAAACCTGTGCCATGTTAACTCTAAATGAGTGGGATTATTTGCCCTAGCTATTTAAAAAAACAACAATATACATTCCAAGTGTAGAATCAGAAGCACAACAACACATTTTTTCAAATAAATTTTATGTTAGCATTATTCAGCCAAGATTGTATACTGTAGATATGTGTCTAGCTATTACAGATCCCATGACTCTGTCTGCTGAATTTGCCCATCTAAGAATATTTGCAGAGTGATCTCAGCCACCAGCTTGTCCTTGTCTAATAAGCCCTGGCATTCTTCTCTGGCATCTTCTGGCAACTTGTCTGAGAACTCCAACAGATTGTCCAAGAGGAAGAAGTCATATCTTGTCTAATATGTCTTGTGGTTACAAATATAATACAAAACTATAGACTGGATATGGAACAAGTCTTCCTATCAAAAAGGTTTAATTTCTTTGCATTTTTGTTCTTTGACTTAGAACGCTCTTTCATTCACTGCTGAAAAAAAAAAAAAAAGGAATCTGGTGAATGATGGGAAACAAAATGTTTGTAGTATTAAGAAGGAACATATTACCTTCTCTCAGAACTCTTAGCTGTTAGAGGCACAGAGAATGGCATTTGCAACATTGATTTTGTAGGCTCTACCATGGCAGATCCACAATTTCCTCCAGCCTGTGAGAACTCTTCCGGACCACCTCAACAGGAATAATAAGAGAAGTAGCTACTGTTTCTCTAAAGAGCTTGATAAGTCCTGTAGTCATTCTGCACATGCAAGAAATCCTGGGGAACAATACGGCTGTCAGGTGATGAAGAGCAAGAAAGCAGAGAAGAGTGAAGTTGATACTCCTGTAATGCAGTAGGCCAAGGTTCTGAAGCCTGAGTATTTCCTTAAGGGTCTTGCGCAGTACCAACAATAACCTTCTGAATCTCTTCTTGTGAACTAGTAGGTCATCTATTTAGAATGTCTGAAAAGCTGATGCATTTAAGAGGATCTGGAAATAGGAGATCATCAGTATAGACCACCAGACCAGAAGGAAGAGATGGATGAGGCATTCTATGGACAACGAGCAGAAATTTCCAAATCGGAGGCCCTGGTTCTCATGACGGATTTCAATTATCCTGACATCTGCTGGGAGGGCAATACAGCAGTGCACAGGCAATCCAGGAAGTTTTTGGAGAGTGTTGAGGACAACTTCCTGGTGCAAATGCTGGAAGAACCAACTAAGGCCTTGCACCTCTCGACCTGCTGCTCACAATCAGAGAAGAATTGATCGGGGAAGTAAAAGTGAATGGCAACCTGGGCAGCAGTGACCATGAGATGATAGAATTCAGGATTCTGGTCCAAGAAGCAGAACATACACCCTGGACTTCAGAAAAGCAGATTTTGGCTCCCTCAGGGAACTGATGAGTAGGATCCTTTGGCAGGCTGATCTGAAGGTGAAAGGCGTCAAAGACAGATAGCAGTATTTTAAAGAAACCCTGCTAAGGTCACAGGAAGATAACATTCTGAGGTGCAGAAAGAACGGCATATGTGGAAGGCATCCAGCGTGGCTTAGCACAGAACTCGGCGGTGAGCTGAAACATAAAAGGGAAGCTTACAAGAAGTGGAAGCTTGGACAGATGACTATGGAGGCATATAAATATATTGCTCAGGACTGCAGAGATAAAATCAGAAATGGAGTTGCAGCTGGCAAGGGATGTGAAGGATAACAGGAAGGGGTTCTACAAGTATGTCAGTAACAAGAAGAGGATCAGGTATGGTGTAGGTCCCTTACTGAATGGGGTAGGTATCCTCGGGGTGGATGACGCGGAAAAGACTGAAGTCCTCAATGCTTTTTTTACTTCAGTCTTCACAGGGAGGATTAGCTCTCAGGCTACTACACTAAGTAATGCAGAATGGAGAGAAGGAGAGCAGCCCTCAATGATGGAAAGTCAGGTTAGGGACTACTTAAAGAAGCTGGATGTGCACAAGTCTATGGCGCCGGATGAACTGCATCTGAGGGTCCTGAGAGAGTTGGCCGATGTGATTGCAGAGCCGCTGACTATTATCTTTGAAAAGTCATAGCGAATGGGGAAGGTCCCAGAGGATTGGAAAAAGGCAAATATAGTACCTATCATCAAGAAAGGGAAAAAGGAGGATTTGGGGAACTACAGACCAGTCAGCCTCACCTCAATCCCTGGAAAAATCATGGAGCAGGTCCTCAAAGAATCCGTCCTGAAACCCTGGGAGGAAAACAGAGTGATCAAGAACAGTCACCATGGATTGGCCAAAGGCAAATCGTGTCTGACCAACCTGATTGCCTTCTATGATGAGATGACTGGATTTGTGGATGCGGGAAGAGCCATCAACATGATATATCTCGACTTTAGAAAGGCTTTTGATACAGTTACCCACAACATTCTCATCAGCAAGTTAATGAAGTATGGGTTGGACGAGGGGACCATTAGGTGGATAGAAAACTGGCTAGATCATCGGGCTCAGTTGGTAGGAATCAATGGTGCGATGTCTAATTGGCAACCAGTAATGAGTGGAGAACCCCAGCGGTCGGTCCTGGGGCCAGTTCTGTTCAACATCTTCATTAATGATCTGGAAGTTGGGATCGGTTGCACGCTCAGGAAGTTCGCAGATGATACCAGCCTGGGGGGAATGGTAGACACCTTGGAGGACAGGGACAAGATTCAGGGAGACGTGGACAAATTGGAGCATTGGGTCAAAAGAAATCTCATGAGGTTCAACAAGGACAAGTGCAAAGTCCTGCACTTACGACAGAAAAATCCCATGTACTGCTACAGGCTGGGGACTGATCGGCTAAGTAGCAGCACTGTAGAAAAGGATCTGGGGGTTATGGTGGAGGAGAAGACGGATATGAGTCAACAGTGTGCTCCTGTTGTCAAAAAGGTCAATGGCATATTGGGCTGCATCAGTGGCAGCGTTGCCAGCAGATCGAAGGATGTGATTATTCCCCTCTATTTGGCACTGGTGAGGCCACATCTGGAATACTGTGTCCAGTTTTGGGTTCCCCACTACAGAAAGGATGTGGACAAATTAGAAAGAGTCCAGCAAAGGGCAACAAAAATGATTAAGAGGCTGGGACACATGACTTATGAGGAAAGACTGAATGAACTAGGCTTATTCAGTCTGCAGAAGAGAAGACTGAGGGGGAATTTGATAGCAACCTTCAACTACTTGAAGGGGTGCTCAAAAGAGGAGGGAGCTAGGCTGTTCTTGATGGTAACAGAGGACAGAACAAGGAGCAATGGTTTCAAATACAGCTGGGGAGGGTCAAGGTTGGATATTAGGAAAAACTTTCTCACTAAGAGGGTGGTGAAGCATTGGAATGGGATACCTAGGGAGGTGGCAGAATCTCCGTCTTTGGAGATATTTAAGGCCCGGTTAGACAATGCCCCGGTTGGGATGATTTAGTGGGAATGGTCCTGCTTTTAGCAGGGGGTTGGACTAGATGACCTCATGAGGTCCCTTCCAACCCTATGATTCTATAACATATGAGCCCAATCACCATTATTCCAAGGATCCTTGTATCTGGATATCTACTGGGTACCAGGAATAGAATTTCCTTCAGGAACATGAAGAGGAGTGCCATCATCTACCCCAGAGTGATGAACATAAGAACCTATCTTAGACTTTAAAGAGGATCCTGATTCACTTCACCACAGTACCATTGTTCAAGGCAGTGCCAAGGCATCTCTCTGGAGATTACGTCACCAGAAGCAAAACATTCAGTTTACTCTGGATTGCACACGACAAAAAAAGGACTATCCCCACCAATATGAAGATCTGAACACAACTCTGAGGTAAGTCTGTAATTGGTACTGAGAGACTGGCACCGAAAGATAAGAACATAAGAATATAAGAACATAAGAAAGGCCGTACTGGGTCAGACCAGAGGTCCATCTAGCCCAGTATCTGTCTACCGACAGTGGCCAGTGCCCAGGTGCTCCAGAGGGAGTGAACCTAACAGGCAGTGATCAAGTGATCACTCTCCTGCCATCCGTCTCCATCCTCTGATAAACAGAGGCTAGGGACACCATTCTTAACCCCTTTCTGGCTAATAGCCATTTATGGACTTAGCCATCATGAACTTATCCAGTTCCCTTTTAAATATTGTTATAGTCCCAGCCTTCACAACCTCCTCAGGTAAGGAGTTCCACAAGTTGACTGTGCGTTGTGTGAAGAAGAACTTCCTTTTATTTGTTTTGAACCTGCTACCTATCAGTTTCATTTGGTGACCCCTGGTTCTTGTATTATGGGAGTATTTAAACAACTTTTCCTTGTCCACTTTTTCCACATCAGTCATAACTTTATATACTTCTATCATGTCCCCCCTCAGTCTCCTCTTTTCCAAGCTGAAGAGGCCCAGACTTTTCAATCGTTCCTCATACGAGGCACTCTCCAAACCCCTAATCATTTTAGTTGCCCTTTTCTGAACCTTTTCTAGTGCTAGAATATCTTTTTTGAGATGAGGAGACCACATCTGTACACAGTATTCGAGATGTGGGCGTACCATGGATTTATATAAGGGCAATAATACATTTGCAGTCTTATTTTCTATCCCCTTTTTAATGATCCCTAACATCCTGTTTGCTTTTTTGACCGCCTCCGCACACTGTACGGACATCTTCAGAGAACTATCCACAATGACTCCAAGATCTTTTTCTTGACTCGTTGTAGCCAAATTAGCCCCCATCATATTATAGGTATAGTTGGGGTTATTTTTTCCAATGTGCATTACTTTACACTTATCCACATTAAATTTCATTTGCCATTTGGATGCCCAATCACTTAGTTTTGTTAGATCTTTTTGAAGTTCTTCACAATCTGCTTTGGTCTTGACTATCTTGAGTAGTTTAGTATCGTCTGCAAACTTAGCTACCTCACTATTTACCCCTTTCTCCAGATCATTTATGAATAAATTGAATAGGACTGGTCCTAGGACCGACCCTTGGGGAACACCACTAGCTACCCTTTTCCAATCTGAGAATTTACCATTTACTCCTACCCTTTGTTCCCTGTCTTTTAACCAGTTCTCAATCCATGAAAGGACCTTCCCTTTTATCCCATGACAACTTAACTTACGTAACAGCCTTTGGTGAGGGACCTTGTCAAATGCTTTCTGGAAATCTAAGTACACTATGTCCACTGGATCCCCCCTGTCCACATGTTTGTTAACCCCTTCAAAGAACTCTAATAGATTAGTAAGACACGATTTCCCCTTACAGAAACCATGTTGGCTATTGCTCAACAGTTTATGTTTTTCTATGTGACTGACAATTTTATTCTTAACTATTGTTTCAACTAATTTGCCCGGTACCGACGTTAGACTTACCGGTCTGTAATTGCTTGGATCCCCTCTAGGGCCCTTTTTAAATATTGGCGTTACATTAGCCGACTTCCAGTCTTTGGGTACCGAAGCCATTTTAAGGGACAGGTTACAAATCTTAGTTAACAGTTCCGCGACTTCACATTTCAGTTCTTTCAGAACTCTTGGGTGAATGCCATCTGGTCCCGGTGACTTGTTAATGTTGAGTTTATCAATTAATTCCAAAACTTCCTCTAGTGACACTTCAATCTGTGACAGTTCCTCAGATCTGTCACCTACAAAAGCCGGCTCAGGTTTGGGAATCTCACTAACATCTTCAGCCGTAAAAACCGAAGCAAAGAATCCATTTAGTTTCTCTGCAATGACTCTATCATCTTTAAGCGCTCCTTTTGTATTATCATCATCATAGGCCTCTGGCATCATCAGCAATAAGCGATTTTGTAATTACATCAAAGGAATTGGCACAGTAGTGGCGAGTCATTCTCAAAAGTCCAACCACCGATGCCACAGTTGGCAGCCCCAGCAAGAAGAGGTCACTACCAGAGAATGTTTTTTCTCAAGAGGATGACCACCCTATTTTTCTGAGTTCATAATACTGAATGGTACCAGGGACCTCAATCCTCTAGTGAAGCCACGTCTTGACTCCTTCGATAAAAGGTCTGATTTTTTTTGTTTCTTTCTCTGCACTAGAGAAGTGGGATCAGTGACAATATTCAGAAGTAATGTCTTCTTTTCAATGCCAAAGTACTTGACATGTCGCTTGAGTGGGAAGGTTTTCAAGGACAGTTTCAATAATGATATGGTGCAGTTACAGCTCTCTCTTCTTTTCTGTACAGAGTTTGAAGTCCCCGCAAATCTGGCAATAGTGCAAATATAACCAACACCAAGCACTTCTGGCAGGTGGAATGAGGGTCACTCACCAGCACCAATTTCTTGCAGCTGGCACAAAGCCTTGGAGACCAAGACATACGCCAGTAATGGGCATCAATTCCCTGTGAATAAAAGGGAACTCACACACCAAGAAAAATAAAGGAAATCTATACTAATCTAACACTAATGAATACTACTACTAAAACATCGTAAATCCCTTAAAAACTGACTTAAAGCACCTAGACCTTGATTAAAGCCATATACATTGGCTAAGGTGAGAAATTTACCTGTCAAGGACTGATTAATTAAAATATATCTGCCCTCTGAATCTATGAGTTGTACTTAAACAATAGATGTGAACTTCTTACCAGATTATTATCACCCCTCTTCTATTAGATTATCATGAAGAGACATATGGTAGCTATACCCAAGTAGCACTGAGGTAACTATCATCATTTTTCTTCAAGTGTGTTTCCTGCAAATAGCTTATCCTAAGAAAATCCTTTTTAAGAGAGGAGAATACTTTCTCCCCTGTTTTATGTTGGATTGTTAATCCAGTTAACATTAATAGTCTTGACATTAAATAAACTCACCCATGAGTATTATATATTGTCTGATCCAATATATTACCTCACTAAAAGCAGTGAGAACAGCCAAATGCCGGGCCTCTATTACGTTTGTGCCTCTTCTTTGAGCGACATTTTAGATCGCATTCCCATCATATACAAAGTATTATAACTCCCAAATATTTCTCTTCCTTTTTTTAAGGACCTATATTGTACCCTGATCCTTAACGTTTTGTTATTAATATAATCTTTTCAATTAAAACATACAATATAACAACTGTTTCTGTTCTCTTATCCCATTTTTATCCTTCTATGCATTTTCCCATTGTCAACTGGTCTCCTCTAGCTATGGAAGCCTGGACTGTCTCTACTTTTTACATCGGCATATTACTTCCCTACTGGGGTTGGAAGAAGGGCTCTTCTCTTCCCCCATCCCCATTTTTTTTTTTAAACAAGTATTCTTAAGAACTAAGCCTCATCTAATTTTATCAAATATCTTTACAACATCAGCCATTATGAGATTATAATAAGGCATACTTTTTTTTAAAAATGTAGGAGTAATCAACCACTGGATCAATTTGCCAAGGGCTGTGGTGGATTCTCCATCACAGACAATTTTAAAATCAAGGTTGGATGTTTTCTGAATGATATGCTCTGGAAATTATTTCAGGTAATTTGTATGGGCTGTGCTATGCAGCACATCAGATTATATGATCACATAGAACCTATGAGATTATGTCATCTTTGAATTCATTAAATCTAAAAATTTTCTGCCACAGATGACCCTTCTCTAAGGAATATATATTTTTGAACCAAATTTATTTAACAGGAGAGATCTGGGTCCCCTGCTATTTTGCTATTAGTTTTGTTTATACTATAAATCAAAACATTAAAAATGAACTATAATACTATACCAATTAACTATATTGTATGCACTATTTTAATGTAGTGTATTTAGTATCAAATAACCTGTGTGCTCTACAGCCCACCTCAATTTAACTATATCTCTTTATCATTACAACTATATGGAGATAACATCCATTACTTACTGTAATATCTTAGCCCATATACTGATCTTGTTCTTCTGGATTTGGATCATTTCTCTGCTCTCATCTCAGTCCTGTTCTCATAAGGGTACATCTCTTCTGGCTTTCTTTTAGCTGACTGATTCCCCATGATTTCTTAGTGGCCCATAGGACCAATATCTTTCATCCTTTTCAGATTCTTCTTGAGCTGATTCCCCTATTCTCATGTTTCCCTTCTTTTGGATCTGAGATAGGCATATCTGTCCTTCCATTTAAAGGATACTCTAAATATGAATCCCCATTTATATTGTATATTATTCTCTTTATTTTCTAAAGGTTAAGCTTCCCACATTTGGAAAAATGTATATGGGATCGTTAAAAATCGTTACTGTTTCAGTTCTCTCCCTCATTGCTTTCAGTATTTTCCCCTTGTCTTGATAGTAATATACATGGATAATTAAATTATCTTGGTCTAGAGACTGCTGGAGGCCTAGAGAACTGGAATCTCTCAGTCTGAATGCAACCTTTATTGCCCAGTTTTAATGCATCATAGATAATATTTTCCAATGTGTCTAGCAGAATTCTCCCACTAATCTCCTTTGGAATACCTTTAATCCTCATGTAATTTCTATATTCTCTATTTTCCATAATCTCCATCTTTAATTTTATTTATTCAATGTCCAGCTTTTCTAAATAGTCCTGAACCTGTTATTTCACCTATGAGAGCTTGTTTCGATCCTTCCCACACATTGCCTAGTGCAGTATCCTGGGAGCTAACTTTGCTTGTGAAGACAGAGGCAAAAAAAAAAGTGATGAGTGCTTCATCTTTCTCCACATCATCTGTCATTAGGTTGCCTCTTCCTTTCAGTAATGGGCTCACACTTCCCTGACCATCTTCTTCTTGCCGACATACCTGTAGAGAAGAGCAGTTCCTTACCAGTAACTGTGGTTCTTCGAGATGTGTTGCTCATGTCCAGTCTCCATTAGGTGTGCATGCACCTCCATGCACAAGCCTTTTGCACAAGCCAGACTAGTCTGAAAGCCTTGAGACCAAAATATAGACTCCGGGAAATGAGTCCCTTAATTAGATTTAACATCTTAAAAACTATTCTAATTAATTATTAAACTAACTACTCTTCTTAGCAGAAGAAAATATAAAAGAAAGGGTTCAATAGGACACTTGTGAGAGCAAGAGAAGGAAAGTAGTTCCAGCAACCTTCACAGGCAGAAAGAAGGAACTGAGAGGGCGTAGAGCTGGTAACACCTCTTATATCATGCCATGTGCAAGAGACTCCCAAGAGTGCCAAAACTGGCCCTATGCAATATGCTCAGGGCAAAAGTGTTCCAGTGACAATGCCGGGAGGCACATGCACACCTATTTGGGAATGGATATGAGCAAGCACTCGAACAAGAACCCTTCTTTTTATCCTTCAAGTTCCCTGCTATCTGCAACTCAAGTTGTGCTTTGGCCTTCCTGCTCTCGCTGCTGTATGCTCAAACCATGTTTTTATACTCTTCCCCACTCATCTGTCCAAGCTTCCATTTCTTGTAAGTTTCCTTTTTGCATTTAAGATCACCAAAGATATCTCTGTTAAGCCAAGCTGGTCACCAGTGATATTTACTATTCTTTCCGCACATCAGGATGATTTGTTCCTGTACCCTCAATAAGGTTTCCTTAAAACACAGCCAGCTTTCCTGTTGATAACTGTCTCAGATTCAAAACTAGAACACATATTGGGCAGATCAGCCTGCTTCTTTATATAGCTAAAATCTCTGATCTGCAGCTTCCCAAAACAGATAATCAGCAGACCCATTCCTCAGGACGTAGCTTTCAAACACTGGGTTTTTAGATAACTAGATGGGAGGAATTTGTATTAACGTCTCCCTTAGCACTTCCCAGGAAATCCACAGCACACGTTGTTCCATAAATCCATTCTTGTCTGGCACATTTTTAATCTAGCTTTTTGAACTCTCGGGACTCACATCACATCTTTCCCCAAAAGGTATTTCCAGCCCACAATAATACATAAACTTTGCATTTAATACAAAGAATCCCAAATATATGTAAACTAATTTGCATCAGGTCCCATAAGGGTATGCAGGAAATTGCTCTGTTACTCTTCCTGATAAAGAAGTGGGTACATTTGCCACCCTAGGGGAACCTACAGTTTTATTACCTAGGTGGCATTTAAGCAGTTACCTTTCATAGCTGTATATTTCAACTATGCTTATCTATATATCTAAACGAGAGATGTATATATGCACGGCGGGGACGCAGCTGCGCGCGCAGCAGCTGAATCCCC
>ML685807.1:7766778-7815269 GCA_007922175.1 Pelusios castaneus
GGGAGCGCGCGGCTGCCCGCCCTCCCTCCCACCCGGCGGTGATTACCATTTTTCAATTTGCGATTCTTTAGAGAATCGGGGGTTTACTGGTTCTAAATATTCTGTTAGGAAGTCAACATACATCCTTCAAATACTGTACAAAAATTAAACATCCTATACAATTTCTCCACTTAGAACCTATGGGGTGGAGGTCTCACAGACACCCTTACATCTGTTTTTAAAGCTATGTTTTACCCTAACTCTGTTTTTAAAGTTATATAATCATTCCCCAAAAGTAAAGAATATAGAATATCTCACTACACAGCCACAACCATTACCTCTGCACACTCCAGGATTTGTATAGACATATGTGCTGAAGGGTAAGCAACAGTTTTTACCACAAGAACTTTTTCTCAAAATGCACTCTGGTAGCATTTGACAAGGTTTTACGACATGGGACTTAATTATAGTTTTAGGAGTCCCAGTATCTCTCCATCCCTGACTGTGTCCCGCCTATGTTCCCCTGGGTGATCCAATAGATTTGCATTCAGGAGAGTGCAGCATGACACATGGGAAGTGCTTTGAGATTTTCAGCATGACTGTCTGATTCCCTGGTATACTCAGCGTCTTTTTGTGACATTCTTATACTTAAGTTGAATCGAGTTTTGGGTTACTTAGACACCAAAGATGTTCTTCCTTTGCTCATCAAGCTAGCAAAATATATAAGAAATATTGCATGTGTTTTTTCTTTTCTTTCACCCTACCCCTCCATAGTTCGGGAGATTTCTTTAGAGCACTATAGCTGATTTTTTCTCCATCTCCAACTCTCATAGCATGAAGACAACAGAGTCTTGTGGCACTTTTAAAGACTAACAGATTTATTAATCGCATGAGCTTTCGTGGGAGAAAATCCCACTTCGTCAGACGCTTTGAAGATAGGAAAGTTACAGAGTGGGAGGAAATTAAATGCACGGGAGTGTATGACATAGCATCAGGTCAGGCTGTAACAGCAAATTTATCAAAGACACCAAAACAACACAATTAGAAATCAATTTTCCTGTTCTACAAACAAGCCCAATCAAATTTATATTGACAATAGCTATTTTACATAGCAAGTGACACCAGTTAGCCACACTTTAAAACAAAGCTCTATTCGATAAGAATATGACCTTCCATCCAATTACTGTAAAAAATGATTGAGTATAACAGCTTCTAAACCATATTTTAATATGATCTTATAGAAAAATATTAGCATTCTAATTTTCTCCTATTAAAAAAAACAAAAGAGCACAGAGTTATTTCAGTTATTGCTAATTATAAGATAGACAGACAGACAGACAATGATACGTCAGCAAACAGTAAGCTAAAAGCTAAAAAAAAAAAATTAAAAGCAGTATAAATCAACTAAAGAAAAAGTTAAAAACAGTACTACATTGATAGCACTCGGCGATACCCAAGGTCAACAGTACTAACTCTTTACCAGCACACTCAACCTAATTAGTCAACTGAAACACAAAATGTAGCTTCAGTCGACATCATTCATTGCTAAATCAAGAGCTGTCAATCAGCACCATTTGTTTGTGCAGTCTCATTAAAGCACACTGCTTCAATCTGAACATGCATAGCAAAGAATGCAAAGAGCATATCTGTATCTACTTAACCTTCATCAACCAACATTCATGGACCCTCATTAATTATTTTTCATCTCACTTTCAAGCATGACATGGCTCATACCAGAACAATAACTTGCTAATAATTATTCGAGACAACAGCTGGACAAGCACAGTACAGAGGTGAACTCTCTCATAGATTACAGGGTGCATCAGTGCATTACAATTAGTTTAAAAAGTCATCTGCCCCTGTTCAATGGCTGTGAAAAGAAGAAAAATATTTCATTAGCAGCTATAGCAATCTTATCACATTTCAAGCCTTAATGACCCATTGCATTATACTCTCAGACATTACAATTTACCCATTTTGAAGGTACAAGATGACAAACATTCATAGACTTGATCTCAAAACTCAATACAAGATGCAATATTTCAGAAGAGGTGTCATCTGATATAAACGAAGCAAAGTTCAGCCCTGCCATTCAAGATCATCTAATTTAGAGATTACTAAGAGACAATGAGCAATGTTACAGTTCATCTTTACAGATCTCCCTAATAATACCATTACCAAGCTTCCTTTGAAAGAAATTTAATGCCATGTTTAAATGGGACACCCAATATGGGAATTCATATCATCAGTAGGTACACTAAAGTATACTGCAAGACAATAAAATACTGTACTGGTTCACCTTATCTCACACAACTTCTCAAGATGAGGGTCACTGCATACTCATGGTTTAATATAGCACAATGAGAAACAGGGAGGTATTTTCTTCTATCACTAAGCTGCTACTAAGGAACAAACAAAGAATATAATCACTACGTACAGGAAAGGCAGAAAATTAGGCAAATGCCTCATCTCTACAGTGGCCAGCATAATAGTGCACCAATCTCTGATTTGGGATGCTACAGTAGTAATACACTAATACTAACAAAGGCAGTCAACTTTGGGTATGTCTACATTGACAGTGGCAACTTCGCCACTGTCAGATTGTTCCAGGTTGACTGAGCTAGCAGTAAAAACCAGGCTCAGTCAACCCAGAAGTTGATCTAATAAAACTATCCCCTCAAGTGGCCTAGCATTGCATCAACAGGAATATATTTTCTGTTGGCACAGCACAGTGAAAACAGCGTTCTAAAGGGAAACTATGAAGTCGATAAGAGTTACACAAGGTACTCTGCATAGCTTGCGTAACTCTCGTCGACTGCCATCAAATATTACTCGCAAGGTAGACTGGGCCTTAGTCAAGTGTTTAAGTTCTGAATTTTGGTAATATACAAAATAAAGTTATCAAAATGTTTTAGAAATCTACTTCTACTGACCAAACAGCTTTATTTTTATTTAGGTATACGGGACTTCAACCATTTACTAAATGCCTACTATCTAGAAGATTTAATATACAGACAAAAGGCAGAAACAAAAGGTAGAAATTGGAGCAGCAGGATAGGGAACCCTATAAGATCTCTCAGGCCACTGCCCTAGCAAACAATCTAATGCTCGCTCCCTCCCACCCCATTTTCAGCTGACAGGAAGGGGTAAATTAACAAGGTAATGTCGCAAAGCCTGTTTGGATGGCTCCATCACTTTTGGCAAGAACAGTTCTATTAAATTTGAAGCTCTATCGGTACCCCTTGAGCTGCTGCAAGTAGCTTTGCCGCCTGCCCAACCCTTTCCAATCTCCAGGAATCTTTCTCCACAAGCAACTTGCCCGGAAGAGCTACCGATGGATTGTGTCTCCATTAATTTTATCTATTACCTATTTTCCTGGAAATGAAGAGGAGCAAGGTGTCAGGAAAAAAAGAGGGTCTCCACTACTTCTCCCTTAACTTGTGGTCTTTGGGTCTTTTCCCATGAAAAACTATAGCATATGCTCAACTTTTTCTCAAATTATAAAAACTCACATGATGCTGACTAGTTTAACTGCTGCCTACAAAGTTCTGAAAATATCTAATTTTGCTAATTGTCTATGGTGCACAACTCTAGAAGGTTGAAGAAGGAGAAAAGGCATCAACACTGTTTCTATATTCAGGAAAACAGAAAACCTCTTTATATTGTGTTCACAGTTGTAAGGTCACCTTCTCAACCTGAAAGTTAGATATGTGGGGTTTTTTTGTTTGTTTGAGAACAGCTTAAAATTCTGGTGAAATTGATAGCTCAGGCCTCTACAATGCTGGGGAAATGCTTCTCACATACAAATTGGTAAATGGATTTTTCAAGTTGTATAGATATGAAATGCATATAGCTTTACTTTAGTGAAAAAGGGAAGAAAACTTAGCTAAAGAAACCCTACAAGAGGATACATTACATTTTACAACCGTGTGTCTGACTTGGGATGAATAAAATTTGTGTCTGCAAAAGTTAACTCTAATACTACTTCATAAAAATACTCTACCCTTCCCTGGCTTCTTTTCATTAAGCAAAAGTTACCGTGCTCCTTCATAGTAATGATCCAACACATTATATGTTAAAACAAGAAATACTTTGTTTGGGGCAATGATAGTGGTTTTATATGTTAGAGAATTTTGTTTTAAAACTAACTGAACTTCAAAAATCCCACTATTGAGGGACTATAGATAAAAGCAGGGTGGGAAGCATTTCACCCACCAGCAGACTTTTAGACAACCTCCTGACTTAAGACCACTCCAAAGCATTCCCATACATGCTGACTATAATTCTGCTACACCTTTATCAAGCGACTGATCTCTCCTAGTCTCTGGTGGATTCACTTAAGAGAGGTTTCACTGTAATGTATACCATTACTACAGAAAAAATATATGCAGCCACAAAGTAGTTACCCATCTTTTACACCAAACAGGACAATATCAGCATCATTTTTTTTTTCATTTTTATAAGCCACTCTCTCTTACAGCAGATTTTAATAAAATGTCCTATACACAATAAAAGCAAAAAAAAAAAGTTTATTTTATAAACCCAGAACTCTACTTCAGTGGAAAAGCTTCGCACTACATGGAGTGTAAAGGCAGCCCAATAGATTTGGCTATGGGCAGAGAGCCAGAACCTCCCCCCTTTCTTTAATTCTGTAGATGGATTGCTCCGAAAGCTGAAACTATATAATTATAAACATAAGCTTGCAAAAAGAACTCTAGAAACATTGACCACTGGAAAAAAAAATTAATCATTCAGGAAATGTCCCAGCTTTTTAAGCACTTCTATCAATATTGGGAGTTAAGCCAATTGAATATAGAATGCATATCTTAATCTTGAAAATCTAAGGTAAAATAACTTTCCTGAGCATGAGACTGTGACAAGATGGATAAAATAAAATTTACAAGCAAGACCTAATTTCATTTCTCATCTCCAACAATCTGAACTGTGTGATGCAAAATATATATTTCCAATGAGATGGAGGAAGAATTCCAGCTACACCGGAGAAAAAAAAGATCATTCTGATTACTGCAGAAGGAACAATTTCTTTACACCCATCTCCCAAAAAGGACATCTGAACAGGATTTCTGTGATGTTTTGTGTAAGTGTAACTCTAGAATCACAAAACTACTTTACAGATCCCTTCAAAGAGCACTCAGCACTCCTCCATACAAGATGACATTGATCATCTCGGAGTGGATTGTAACACTGTCTGATGGATCTATACCTGAGACATTTTAAGCCTCACCTATCTAGAATTTCATGCACCTTACTTGAAGACCAATTTTTTTTCTTCCTTTCACTAAACGCTGATACAGGAACGGACTTCCTAAAAGATTTTGCAGCTTGAGTTAGATCTTAATAGCTTGCTTAACTTCTAGATTGTACCAATAACAGTGAGCTCCTTAAAAAGTTTAGATTAGGACAGAAAGGCTGTATGACTATTTCTTGCTTCTTCTTCAATAACCGAGTGAAGGCTGGATCTGTCCAATGCCACTTTATTTTTATGGAAAACCACGACTGACAGCTCTGACAAACTTTTCACAGAGATGACTGCCATCAAAATTGCTACTAAAACAGGAAGTACATGAAAACAGATATTAGGGGCTCAAAGGATGGTATAGCAAAAGCATAGAAGAAAATGTTTCAAAACTACTTTTAGAATCCTTGGGCTATTGCTGAATTAATAAATCACTGCTCTCAGGAATAAAGCAATATAGTCATCAATAGAAATTTTCTTAGGGTTCTTAAAGTCAGGATGCTCATGATGGCTGACTACTTTCTGCCATCATCCCATCTCTATCGGCTAGCAGCCTATAGTCAGATCCTCCAGCAAGAACTCCAATACCTCTCATTTGGGGTCCTGACTTTAAATCCCTTTGGATTACAACAAAAATAGAACTCTTCTTCTAGATGCCCTGTCTGGAGATTGGAACCATTACTGGGGTAGAGGTGCCGGAGCACATAAATAAGCATGTGTTTCTATTGATCTGTGTGCGAAGGAGAAAGTTTTAATTGTAGCTTCAAACTTCCGGTTGGTGCCTTCAGCTTTCATTATTATGCAATGTTCATGTTAAATGAGTGGCCAAAGCTCTTCCCAAAATTGTGTACCCACTGTACTAGGCACTGTACAAATACAAATAAAGTCCTTACAAGTTTTTAGCCATCTTTCCATTTATATAGCTATAAGTGGGAGTTGGCCTTGCACAGTGCAGTAGTGGAAAGCAGTTCCTTGAATAAACATTTCCTAAAGTTTATCCCCAGAAAGATGAGTCTTTCCTTATTGCATAATTTACCAAAATAAACTGAATTCAATGTGATCTCAAAGCAAATCTTGGAAAATAATGTTCTTTCTCCCATATCTTCTCCCTGCACAGGCAAGGCATTCAAGTACTCCTGGGGGAATTCTGTGCCAAAAAATTGTAAATTCTGCACTTACTATATAAAAATTCTGCATTTTGATCTGTCAAAATAACACAATATAATTACATCAGATTTAATTATTTTGGTAATTTACCTAAAAATACCTGTCAGCAAGTACAATATAGACAACAAAAAAGATTCCCCAAAGACTACTAAGTTAAAGATCCCCCCTAGGAAAACCCAGTTCCTGTTTCTCTTATGCTTTTGTTGGGCACCTCAGTCTGGGTGTCTCACACGTGCCTCCTAGGCATATTTGAGGGAAAACTCTGCCCTCACATCCACCCCCAGAGGCGGCCTTTAGCTATCAGAGAGCCTAAGTGAAGGCACATTCTGGAGCTCCCTATAGACCCATGGGCCCCCCTCTTTGACCCTGCACCTCACCACCCTGCCTCCCCACTCCAGCTCCAGCCCCCCCTCCAACATGGCCTCGGCCCCTTGAGCCAGCTCCTTCTCCTGCTGCTGACTGAGGCAGACCGACTTATGGGTTAGGCATAGCAGGCAATGGGGCCCCTAGGCATGTACATGCTTCGGCTACCCCAAAAGCCGCCTCTGCCCATCCCAGACACTCACACCTCCTTATTCTATAGCCCAGCCACGAAGAGCCAGGCTCTCCTGGGTCCAGCAGTCACTAGTAGAGGCCAACAGCTCTGCTTCACCAACTGTGTGGGGGAAAAATGAAATTCTGAGCTGAACATTAATTCTGTGCAAATTCTGCATTGCACATTGGCACAGAATTCCCCCAGGAGTAATTCTGCACTGATGTCCAGGAGCAGCCTTAAAGAGCATAACTTTGATCCACTTTTGTAGATGGGCAGTGAAACAATGCACCCAGGAAAATGAGAATGGACCAATTTGATAGAAAAATGAGACTTCTAGTTGTTAATGCTTTGAATTTGAGGGTGAGTTGGAGGGGGATATGTTTAACTTTCGAGATTATATGTGAAATAATTCTGCTTATTTAAAATTATTTTAAACAAAACTATTGCAGGACCTACTTTATCCACCTAGCTGCTTTCTGTGTTTTCTTTATGTATGCAGATGAAAAATTTTAAGTTACCAAAATAATACAAGTGTTCAGCCTTTAAAATACTCCCAGCTCTTTTCTTTATTTATTGTGATTTAGCAGATATACATACATAGATAGGGTACATAAAGCAACTAGTAAACAAAGTCTATGGTTTCACCAGTGGATATTCAAAACCATTAGTGCATAAAACTGTGAACAAGTTATCATATCAAATATACGAGGGACATAATTCTTTCTAAATAAACAATTCTAAAACAGTATCTGAGAGGTTTTTGAAAAAAAATCTTATATCAAATATTACAGCTATCCATAAAACATATACTATAGTCTACAAAAATTCTGGTTTTCAAACAACCATCATAAAAAGCCTTTACTAGAAGGGCTGAATTTTAGGTTTATGAAAATGTTGCTTAGTAACAGGATTTAACATGGAGTACTTTTCTTAGCTCTCGCTACAGATATATTTTAAATGGTATGTTATCTATAAACCTAAAATATTATTTAACAAATAAAATAATTAACTATTTTAGGAGCTTTTAAAATATCCAATACAATTAAATGAGATATCCATTACCTTTGAAGCATACTAAATATCCGTTAAGCTAGAATACAAATGTTAATACAAAACAACTGAACTGACACTTCTCAACTATAACACTAAAAAAAATACATATCAGTCAGTTTCACAACGTCTCAGCACAGTACTCCACTGATATTTGCACATGGCGACAAAGCTACTGCTTGAAAATTGTGCAAATTAAAACACTAATCAATTAATCAGACCACTCCAAGATTTGATCACAGCCTCTAATGAAAAATATAATATAAAAAAGTATTTAAAAAGAAACTCAAACTACTACAAGAAATATTAGGCATAGAAAGATTTAATAAATGCACTAACCTCTGGTTGCTATGGAGAAAGCAGATAGGAGCACGAAGCCAATAGCATGCATAAATGGTGAAAGAAAGTATTAGTATGACTAAGTGCAGAACAAAAAGACGCTTTGATATATTTACAGAGTAAGTATTTTCAAAGGAAAAAATATCTGATCCAAATTTAGGTAAAGTAGCTTTCCAGTAATTAAAAAAAATGAAGATGTGTGGATATAGCAGACATATTTGAGAATCCAAAATGCCTACCTGATCAGACCAATTTTTTATTTACATAGCATATAAAGCAGTCAATACAACACCAGGTCTCATTTTTAATAACCTTCAATTAGGTAAAGACTCTTATTGACTCACCACATGGCTATTCACGTTCAACCATTAACTCTATATTACATTAAAAGTTAAAGTTCTTAACTATTTTCCATTTATCTACCCCAGAGCCCTCATGATCTAATCTGACACAAATTGGTTCAAGAATTTTCTTTGGAATTTAGCTTTGAACGGTATTAAGGACATCAAATGACTAGCTTAAATGGAAAAAAAAATTAAACATTCTACCACCTCCACCTATATCAAAGGCCTAAATAAAGAGAGGTTACCTTACAGTAACTCAAGTTCTTCAAGGTGTTCTGTCCCTGTGGTGCTCCACCATAGGATGTGCATGTGTATGGTACATGACAGTAGGCATCTTATAGTTTAAGAGCAACAAACCAGTCTGGATTAATGATAGCTAGTGTCACCATTCTCAAATTGAATTAGGACATAATTTTTTCAAATCATGAGATTAAGGATTGGTTTCTAACCTCCATCTTGTCTACTAACTAAAAAGTAATTGGAGTTGAACCCTCTTTCTATGAACTCCAATGGAACCAGTTTTATTGGCCCCTGGAGGAATAGGGACTGAACCTCTTGTTCTATGAGTTTGTTGTGAAAAGGAGGGAAAAGAGAGGGATGGACTGGAAGCAGATCAAGTAACCCACTTTAATGATCTCCAATATTCATTTGTGTGAAGAATGAATATTCCAGAGAGATAGGTAGTGGGACAGTTGGTCTCCAAAAGCAGGGGAGGGGAAGATAATTGCACAACAGAGAATATGGTAGAATAGGTTGATCAATGCCCTCAATCAAGGTGTCAAAACTGCCTCTTAAAAGGAGGGGTAGGTTGATTACAAGTATCTGAGAAGGGAGAGAGTCTGTTTTTGTCATTTAAAACTTCTGAAGGGTTCCTGAGACTTAGACAAGGTGTGCTGATGGCAATAGAAAGCCTGATCTTTGAACAGTTTGGGATTTACTATGTACTTTTTCCACAGATGGCATATAAATCTCCAGTGACAGCATCCAGGCATCCTTGAGTGAGAGGAAAGAAGAATCTGTATGTTCACTGGAGAGCTTGGGTCCTTCAAAAAGAAGATCCTCTGCAATGTGTTGCACCTCCTTTGGAATTACCAAGGAGTGGAGCCAGGTTTTTTTCATGACCACAACTCCTGTTAATACATCCCAGAATGATGTGTGCTTTTTTTGCAACAGTGTTACATTGTTGACTCATATTTAGCTTGAGGTACACTATGACATCCCTTTCGGCAGTACTCCTTCGTAAGCCATCACTACCCATTTTGTATGTGTGCATCTGACTCTTCTTTCCTAAGTGGAATACTTTGCATTTGTCCTTATTGAATTTCATCCTATTTAACTCAGACCATTCACCAGTTTGTCCAAAATCATTTTGAATTGTGATCCTATCCTCCAAAGCACTGACAACCCCTTCCAGCTTTGTATCATCCACAAATTCTGTAAGTATATTCTCTATGCCATTATCTAAAACACTGCTGAAAATATTGAACAGAACCGGACCCAGAACTGATCCCTCTGGTACCCCGCTTGTTATGCCCTTCCCACCATGACTATAAACCGTTGATAACTACTCTCTGGGAGCGGTTATCCAACTAGTTATGCACCCATCTTATAGCAGCTCCATCATTTCACTTCTCTAGTTTTTTTTTTTTAAATGAGAAGGTGATGTAAAACCATATCAAAAGCCTTAGTGAAGTCTAGTTATACCACATCTACTGCTTCCCCTCTATCCACAAGACCTGTTACCCTGTCACACAAAGCTATCAGGTTGGTTTGACATGATTTACTCTTGAGAAATCTATGGTAACTGTCATTTAAGTTCCAAAGGGGTAGTTGTGTTAGTCTATTGCAGAGAAACAGAGTCCTGTGGAACTTTAAAAGACTAAGATATATTTATCGCATGAGCTTTCGCGGGAGAAAATCCCACGTCATCAGATGCTTTGAAGATGGGAAACTTACAGAATTTGAGGAAATTAAAGGCAGGGAAGTGGATGACCTAGGATCAGGACAAGCTGTAACAGCAAATCAAAATAGATGTTAGGATTCAAATACTGGGGAACAGCATACAGAGGAAGGTGAGGTCAAATCACCTGTTGTAGTGAGAAAAAAATCCATAGTCCCTGTTTAACCCTAAAGCAACTGAGTCAAATTTACATATAAATTTGACTTCTGCAGTTCCTCTTTGAAGATGTGATTTGTTATTCATCTGTCTCAGCACAGCTATTAACAAGTCATCAATGGAGTAAGCAGGGAGATTGAAGTGTTCCCCTATTGGTTTTTGAATCTTGTGATTTCTGATGTCAGATTGTGTCCATTTATTCTTTTGCATACAGACTGTCCTGTTTGTCCAATATATAAGGCAGGGGGGCATTTCCAGCACATGCTGGCATAAATCACATGGGTGGATGAGCAGGTGAATGAGCCCTTGATGGAGTAAGTAGCTTGATTTGGTCCTGTGATGATGTCTTTTATGCAGATGTGATGGCAAAGTTGGCAACATGGTCTGTTGTAGGTGTATTTCTCTTGTTTGGTCTGTAGTTGCTGGTGAGTATCTGTTTAAGGTTGGGGGAGGCTGTCCGTAAGCGAGGAGAGGTCTGTCTCCCAAGGCTTGAGAGAGTGAGGGATAGTCTTGTAGAATAGGCTGTAGATCTTTGATGATGTGCTGAAAAGATCTGACTTGGGAGTTATAGGTGATGACCAATGGCATTCTGTTGGGCTTCTCCTGTAGTAGTTGACTTCTTGGTACCCGTCTGGCTCTGTCAATCTGTTTCTTCACTTCTGCACATGTGTCCTATAGTTTTAAGAATGTTTGATAGAGATCCTGAAAGTGTCTGTCTCTGTCCAAAAGATCGGAGCAAATGTGATTATATCTTAGGGCTTGACTGTAGACAATGGATCATGTGGTGCATCTTGGATGAAAACTCGAGGAATGTAGGTAACTATAGTGATCAGAAGGTTTTCGGTATAGGGTGGTGTTTATGTGCCCATTATTAATTTGCACTGTAGGGTCCAGAAAGTGGATCTCATGTGTGGAGTGTTCCAGGCTAAGTTTGATTGTGAAGTGGAAATTGTTGAAATCTCTATGGAAATCTTCAAGGGCATCCTTACAATGGGTCCAGATGATAAAGATGTCATCAATATAGCGTAAGTAAAATAGAGGTGTTTTGGGATGAGACATGAGGAAGCCTTGTTCTAACTGGGCCATAAAAATGTTGGCATATTGTAGGGCCATGCGGGTACCCATAGCAGTGCTGCTGACTTGAAGATATAAATTATCTTCAAATCTGAAACGGTTGTACGTGAGTACAATGTCACAAAGTTCAGCTACATGTTTTGCTGTGGCATCATCTTGGATAGTTCTTCTAATGGCTTGTAATCCATTTTCGTGTGGGGTGTTGGTATAAAGAGCTTCTACATCCATAGTGCCAGAAAGGTATTTTCTGGAACTTGACCAACAGATTGGATTTTTCTCAGGACATCTGTATTGTCTTGAAGATAGCTAGGTGTGTTGATAGCCTAGGGTCTGAGGAGAGAGTCCACATAGCCAGATAATCCTACTGTAAGCGTGCCAATGCCTGAGATGATGGGGCGCCCGGGGTTTCCTTTTTTATGGATTTTCAGTAGTAGATAGCATATCGCTGGTCAGGGTTCTGGTGGTGTGTCTGTCTTGATTTGATCCTGTGCTGCTTTGGTAATTTCCTTGAGTAGATGGTGTAGTTCCTTTTGGTATTCCTCAGTGGGGTCAGAGAGGAGTGGTTGGTAAAACGTTGTGTTGGAGAGTTGTTTATAAGCTTCCTGATCATAATCCAATTTATTCATGATGACAAAGGTGCCTCCTTTGTCAGCCTCCTTAATAATAATGTCAGAATTGTTTCTGAGGCTCTGGATGGCATTGCGTTCTGCATGGCTGGGGTTATGGTGTAAGGGTTGTTGTTTGCCCACGATTTCAGCCTTTGCACACTGGCCAAAACAATATATATAGAAGTCTAGTCTGTTGTTCCTACCGTCAGAAGGAGTCCACGTTGAATATTTTTTCTTGCCACGTTGGGAGGAAGGTATCTGTAGGTCATTGTGTTCTTTGTTGGTGTTATAGTAATATTCCTTGAGTCTGAGACTGTGAAAGTAGTTTTCCAGGTCACCGCAAAATTGTATCTTATGAGTGGGGGTGGTGGGACAGAAAGAAAGTTCCCGAGATAGCAAAGATTCCTCTGCTGGAGTAAGTGTGTAGCACAAAAGATTAACAATGTTGTTGGGTAGGTTAAAGATGTTGCTTGTGGTGCATAGGAGTTTAGACAGTTTGGTGGGTTTTTTTCTTCTGTAGGAAAGCAAAGTGTGTATCACTTAACAGTTACCACTTAAAACCTTTTCTCTTCTACATGTTTGCAAATTGATTCCTTAACTATTTGCTCCATTATCTTCTACAGAAATTAAGCTGACTGATCTGTAATCTCCTGGGTTGTCCTTATTTCCACTTTTATAGATGGGCACTATATTTGCCCTTTTCCAGTCCTCCAGGATATCTGTAGTCTTAGATGACTTTTTAAAAATAATAGCTCAGATATCTCCTGAGTGAGGCGCTTCAGTATTCTAGGGTGGATATCATCAGGCCCTGATAACTTGAAGACATCTAACTTGTTCTTTCCCTATTTTAGCTTCTGGTCGTATCCCACTTGTAATGCTCTCCACTACATCAGGCATCAAATCGCCACCAAACAGAGACATGAGACAATGTCAGTAGAACATAATTTGGAGACTTTTGCAACTACCTGGCCCCCGAACATGGTAGAGTTAAATTGATCTCTTTGCTACCATGAAAGATTTTCAGTAAAATGTAAATCTGAATACATGCTAAAGTCGAATATCACCATCAAGGCCTGATAACTGGCAACATGAAATTAAAGAGCAGCTGATGAACAACTCTTCCTGTTTAGTAAGTCAAACTGCTTGAATCTCTTCTCCATTGCATAAAATCTAGAACAAGCCTAATGGTTCCTTTTATTGGCTGCCTACACCACGAAGGACTTAGGGGTTCGGGAAAAAGTATTCCATTACTTTTGATGAGATGTACAGATGAGTGAAGTTGTGGCAGGTAGCCACAGGGTACATACAGGAGATAGCATCACCTCTTTAATAGGCAAGGCTATCTTTCTTTGGGGATTGATATTCAGAATATCCACCAATAAATATTGTGACTCTTGGACTACTTCTTGAAGGACTTGGCAAGAGCCAACCAGTTGTTTCATGAGATTCTGGGAGGTCTTGAAATCATCAGTGTAGGAGCGTGATAGTAGCATTACCACTTTGCCCAGAGGTGAAGAGGTCCTGACAAGAGGGCAAGAGAACTCCACAGCTTGAGGTTCTCACTCCTCCTTTTAATCACCTGGTATTGAAGAAATGTCTGGTGCCAGTGGATGGTCTGTTGGTACCATGGCTGGTACTGTGCCAATGGGAGCCAGCACTGTTTTCTTGTTATGCTCAAGAATTGGTTACCAATTGTATATGTATTTTACTAGAATATAAAAATTCAAATAAAATTGAAATTTAGTAATGGGAGTATATTGGTTAAAGTTACAGATATAAAATTAAGTAACTAATTATGTAAAGACTTAAATCTGTACCTAAAAACACAGAGAAATCATTCACAATCATAAAATAAGGTTAAACCATAGCAAACTGTACAACCTTAACTGCTTTTCCCTTCAACAGAGACCACATAAGAATGGTGATGAAGAGTAAAAAAAAGGAGTCCAAAGAGGGAAGATAATGGATAAATATAAAACAGACTGAAAAGTGACAAAAACAAAATTACTGTTTTAAAGAAATGTGTGTGTCATTTTTCAGAAGACTATTTCCGTTGAACAAATCTATTTTCTACTTTAAATAAACTAAATTCATAAAACTAGTTAGTATTAAAAACAAAGAGAGAAAGTAGATAATAGGTTGCTATGGGATCACATATCTATATATCCACATCTAGGTGTGAGACTAATAACTCTTGAACTGTGAAAATCTGAGAGACTTACAACCTTGCTCTTGTGTGTGGGGATAATATGTTGTCCCACTGCAACCCATTATATTTATGCAACTGCCTATGAATATTTCATGTAAGAGATAAGCTTTGTATAGCAATATTTTGCACTAAACCACTGTGGGGAAACAACATATATTAACTACAGCCATATTCTAGGGGAAATAAACATTTATGCAAGGCAACGTAGGATTTCTGACATGTCAATCTAGTGATTCTCTAGCTTTTCAGCGAAAGTAAAATTGAAGATAGCAGTTTTTCTATTAAAAACCAAACACATCTTTCAAATTTTAAATAAGTTAAATAAGAAACAGGAACTCACTAATATAAACAGGGACTGACAAACAGTCTTACCAAACCTGGAATCTAACTTTATCACTGAGTCCAAATGACAATAGGAAAAAGGGCCATACCTCAGCAAAACCAATTTCAGTTAAGGACATATGGAGACTGCATGGTTCTAAAGTTACATTCATGCTTGCTGAATGAATAGAGACATCACCAAGAGTTTCATTCACTTATTCCAAGGCCAGAAGGGATCACTGTAACTATACAAAAGAGTCTTGTGGCACTTTTAAAGACTAACAGATTTATTAATCGCATGAGCTTTCGTGGGAGAAAATCCCACTTCGTCAGACGCTTTGAAGATAGGAAAGTTACAGAGTGGGAGGAAATTAAATGCAGGGGAGTGTATGACATAGCATCAGGTCAGGCTGTAACAGCAAATCAAAGTAGGTGTTAGGATTCAAAACACTGGGGAACAGCACATAGAGGAGGGGGGAGGTCAATTCACTTGATGTAATGCGAGAAAAATCCATAGTCCCTGTTCAACCCCAAGGCAACTGAGTCAAATTTGCATATAAGTTCGAGTTCTGCAGACTCTCTTTGAAGCTGTGATTTGTTATTCATCTGTTTCAACACAGCTATTAACAAGTCGTTAAGGGAGTGAGCAGGGAGGTTGAAGTGTTCCCCTACAGGTTTTGCAGTATTGCAGTTTCTGATGTCAGATTTGTGTCCATTGATTCTTTGGCGCAGAGACTGTCCTGTCTGTCCAATATATAAGGCAGAGGGGCATTTCCGGCACATGATGGCATAAATCACATTGGTGGATGAGCAGGTGAACGAACCCTTGATGGAGTAGGTGGCATGATTAGACCCTGTGATGGTGTCATCAGTGTAGATATGAGGGCAAAGTTGGCAGCGTGGTCTGCTGCAGGGCTGTGTTCCTGCTTTAGTGTTTCTGCTCTGTGATCTGTAGTTGCTGGTAAGTATCCTTTTAAGATTAGGGGGCTGTCTGAAAGCAAGGAGAGGTCTGTCTCCCAAGGCTTGAGAGAGTGAGGGATCATCTTGTAAAATAGGCTGTAGATTTTTGATGATGTGTTGAAGAGGTCTGGCTTGGGGGTTGTAGGTGACGACCAGTGGCGTTCTGTTGTTGTTTTTCATGGGCTTCTCCTGCAGTAGTTGACTTCTGGGTACCCGTCTGGTTCTGTCAATTTGTTTCTTCACTTCTGTGGGTTTGTACTGTAGTTTTAAGAATGCCTGGTAGAGATCCTGAAGATGTCTGTCTCTGTCTAAAGGGTCAGAGCAAATGCGATTATATCTTAGGGCTTGACTGTACACAATGGATCGTGTGGTGTGTCGAGGATGGAAGCTCGAGATGATGAATAACAAATCACAGCTTCAAAGAGAGTCTGCAGAACTCGAACTTATATGCAAATTTGACTCAGTTGCCTTGGGGTTAAACAGGGACTATGGATTTTTCTCGCATTACATCAAGTGAATTGACCTCCCCCCTCCTCTATGTGCTGTTCCCCAGTGTTTTGAATCCTAACACCTACTTTGATTTGCTGTTACAGCCTGACCTGATACTATGTCATACACTCCCCTGCATTTAATTTCCTCCCACTCTGTAACTTTCCTATCTTCAAAGCGTCTGACGAAGTGGGATTTTCTCCCACGAAAGCTCATGCGATTAATAAATCTGTTAGTCTTTAAAAGTGCCACAAGACTCTTTTGTCTTTCTACAATAGACTAACACGGCTACCCCTTTGGAATGTAACTATACAGTCTGACTTCCTGTTTAAACACAGGTCACAGAACTTCCCCCAAAATAATTCCTAGAGCATATCTTTTAGAAAAACAACCAATCTTGATTTAAAAATTGACAGTGGAGATTCCAGCATGGCCCTTAATAAATTGTGCCAATGGTTAATTACCTTCACTGTCAAAACATACATCTTATTTCCAGTCTGAATTTGTTTAGCTTTAACTTCCAGGCATTGGATTGTATTATACCTTTCTGTGTTACACTAAGTGTCCATTATCTAATATTTTCCTATATAGATACTTATAGCCTATATAATCAAGTCACCCTTTAAGTTTCTCTTTGATCAGCTAGAAAAGAGCCTACACTTTTGTTGATGGATTACTCAAATACAAATTACATAATACACTCTTGTATGGAGTGTAGATGTAGCCATGTCTAAGGAATTTAGAGAGACAAGGTGGGTGAAATGCTGTAGAACCATATAAGACAACTGACCCTGCACCCCAAAGAGTTTACAATCCAAGCATAAGACAAGGACCAAAAGTGGGCTGCAGGGACTTTCAAAGTGGCCCGTGGCTCCTCTCCTGCTGGTGGCAGAAGGGAGTTGCTGCCTAAGGCCCCAGGTGGAGCGCATTTCCTCATGGCGAAAAGACTAGTGCAGGCTCCTTGCTGCAGCCAAGGGGATGAAGATCACTGCTCCTCTGCCTCTGGCTGTAGCAGGGAGCACACCGAAGTGTTCCATCTAGATACACAGTCACTGGGGATCCTGCAGGAGCCAGAGGGAGAGGACCATTGATCTTCCACCCACAACTGAAAAACAGAGTCACTGCCTAGAGACCCACGTGGAGCACACTGGGCTATAGGATTCATGCAGTTTCCCTACAGCAGCCAGGGAGATGGGAGATCAGCAAGGAGGCAGCCTATTCACTGACCTCCTTCTGTCTGGCTGCAGTGGTAGGGGAGGTGCCTGTTAGCAGAGACTGGTACCCTTCAGGGTTGTAAAAATGATATCTGTGTCCCATGTGTGAAAAAGGCTGGGAACCCTGAACTAGATTGTTTAAGTTGAAGGAAATGGGATAAAAAAGTTTTGAAGTCTCCTGATAAGTCATCAGTTGACATGAGAAGCCAGAAGTTCTACAAATAAGAAGAAATGTTCAGAGTTAAAAATCACCAAAAATATGTTGTGTTACATTTGATGGTATGACATTATCACCCCTTTCTGGACAAAGTTTATATGGGAGCCACCAGAAACACAAAGACCCAAGTCTATCTAACCTTATTCTTGCCTCACCAAAAAGACAGTTAATATGATCAGTTAAACCTGTCAAGCAGGTAGTTTTCTTCACTAAAGTCTCTATACAGCTGAAGGGGAAATGGTTACTTCATTTTTGTGTTTTAAATCTTCAGCTGTTTTTTCCTTCTTTTTCTGAGACAAAGGTTTTTTTGACGGTAGTTGATGAAATGGGAGTAAACCAATATTAATTTCATGATTATGAATTAAATGCTTCATGACATATCAGGAAACAAACAACTTAATTCTTATTCTACACCTTTATCAAAACAACTGCCCTCAAACCTCTAACATCTTGTACCCATTTCAGGAAATCTGGAAGATGCAGCAATTTTTCTGTACAGTACTGGAGGATGGACTACATTTAGTAACAGAGCTTCTCCCACTGTTACATCCTGACCCCCGAAGCAACACCTTACTTGAAACTCACCTGTCTCAATATGTTTAAAACAAAACAAAAGAGACAGGAAATTCTTAAAGTTTGATGATTGTTTCGCACCAGTATAAACAACTGAAGTTGCACGTCTTTTTCCACATATTGCCTTTATTGGACTAGTAACAAATTTACCACTGACTTGTAGAGCTTTACCCAAACGACTTCCAGAACATGTAATTGATATCTGGGGAAGTGATGTAAATGACAAAATCTGAATACACTATCAAAACAGGGATGTTCCATAAAATTACATGTTAGTTATGTAATTGAAGGCTGCAATACAACAGATCTCTAGGTATTCCACTGTTAATATATTTTTCCTCACCACATAGTATTGGCTATTTTTCCCTCTACAAGCTACTACATTATGTCAATTCAGCTGAGCTTATATATATATTTTTTTATTTTATTTATTTTATTTTCCATACTGGCATCTTACAATCAGAAGTTAGAACATGAAGCTTTGGTGGGCGTTAAGGAAGAAAAAAACTCAGGTGCTCCAGGCTTAAGATCTAACTGATTAAGACAACATCCTCAAGCAGATTTCACAATTAACATCGCAAAGCTCTTAAATGCAGGACCCAAAGCTAGGGTACAGGTCATCACTAACATCATCATCACATGTAAAGCTGGACCACTTCACACTAACATTCAACACAAAAATGAATGCACACTCACGAAAAGCAACTGGGTAGATAAAAGAAATGGAAATTATTTATCATAATGTGGTTTGCCTGTGTAGCTCTTTCCAACTCTATAATAAACAACTTATCCTAAACATCACAGCTACTTGTACGAGAAAGTCAAGGGGAAAGAATTGTCAGTTTGAACCAGTGAAAATACATTACCCAGTTTATTTCTCCTCATTTGACAAAGTTTCTCAGCAAGAAAATAAAGAATAATATATTGTCTATAAGAAAGAAATCTGAGAAGCAATACGTAAGAGGAAGGAGAAAAATGCTCTGGGGGAAAAATGCATTATTAATAAATCACAGAAAAGAAGAAATCATATACCTAGTTTTCTCTCTGAATAACACACAAGATTTTTGCTTTCAAGCATAAGACAATATGGAAACTATACTAGCTACACCTTTGATTCTCAGAAAACAGTAATGGCAGCCAAAATATGAAACATCTTTCTTGGACAGCCCATGCCTCAAGATCCCACAAACTTAATACCTTCCATAATACCTTCTACACAGAATTGTAGAAGCAGCAAGAAATCCAAATAAAAGCCAACTAGATACATTTCTAAATTAAGAGTTAGACAAAATGAGTTCCTGCCTACAAAATTGCCTCCACCTTCCCAACCCATTCCACCTGCCCAAAAAACAGGATGTTAGGTAAAGTTGCAAAAACATATAACTGACTAACAAGTCTAAGTTTCCTTGTCAAAAATGGAAGTCAACGGGGTTTAGGCTCTTGAGTTCCTAGACCACTTTTGAAAATGAAAAAAGGATATTCCAAAATGTATTTGTATAACTATTAAAAAAACTAGAGGAAACATTCGTTTAAAAAAATATCCCTCCAAATTTTATACCGAAGTGTGTACATGAGTGGAAATTCATATTAGAGTATCTTCAGAAAACTAGAATTACTAGTAAATATTTGTCATCTTTTTTTTAAAAAAGGTAGTATAGGATTTTCCCTATTAGTTAAGAGTATGACTGGCCTCATGCTTAAAGGCAAGACCAAATGTGGGGAATTCTCCTGAAAACATTTACAAAACGTTTTAAAACAACTTACTTAAGCAAGTTTTGGATTAACACATTTTTCCATTATTATTGCATGACAACTTATATTCAATTGAACAAATTTAAAGGTTGATTAGCCCATTAACTATGGTTAGAAAAGGTCATTAGAAATAATTAATGAGCATTGAGAAGTTTCAATACATTATGTGCTAAACAAAAGATGATGCTATTTATAGGATCTATTGTCTAAGTGACTGATTTATACTGTTATGAATTCCCATGTTCATCATATTAAATATTGAATACTTGTACGTTCAAGCCATAACCAGACTGCAACCAAAGGTAAATGGAGCATACTTTCATTTAGATTATATGCTTTAAAATCCTCAAGGCTATTAACAAAAACTTTATTTCATGCACTTAATTTTGCCACTTCTAATAAAACAGCAGCACAATGGGTAAAACTACATTAATGTTCATTGACTCATTTGTACCTAAACTCTTGGGGCCTGGTCCAGCTCCCATTAAAGTCAATGGCAAATAGCCTATTAAAGATCCAGTCCTCCTGTGACTGAAATTAGCCTTGAAAAAAAAACAAAAAAAAACCCTACTACTTTTTTTTGTATTTAAAAAAATGTAGCACTGTTAACTTTAGAAATCAGTCATAATATTTTGTATATTACAAAATGATACTGAAAATGTCTTTGCCCATGCAAACCTATACACAGTTTTTCTGTACTACACTATGCTATATTAGATATTTTCCTAATCCATATTTGCCAGTTTACTGGTACTATAAATTATAAATAAAGATATGCATACAGTGCCAGAATGTTCAATCAGAGGAAGAAACTATTCGTAACTGCTTTTCTTCAAGATGTGATGCACATCTACATTCAAGTTCAAGTATATGAATGCTCAGTGTGCTGGTGTTGGAGATTTTTCCTCTCAGTAATACCCACCGTGACAACACTTGCACCCTCTGCTGTCTCGCAGTACTGCACAATGATATAAAAGGCAGAGCTACCCACAACTTCCTTCACTTCTTTCATACCAAACAGACTTTAATATAGAGAAGGAAAGTGGGTCATTTGAAGTGGAAAGGAAATGTGCCACCCATCTCAAAAAACAGTTATACAAGAGGTTAGAAAACACTTCTTATTTGAGTGATTGCACATGCTCATTCTACTTCAGGTGACTCACAAGCCATTTGATATGGAGGCTGGACCTGAATACTGATTGAGAAATGGAGTAACAAAACAGGAAGCTAACAGTTTCAAGGGAGGACCCATTAGCTCTGTCAATACCAAGTTTAAGATCCAAAAAAGAACACAATCCTTTACTTGAGGATTTAAGCAGTCCAGGATTTCAAAGACCTGATTGACACGGCACTAGAGAAAAAAGAGATTACTAATCTACCAATCAGCTAGTGGGAAGCCAAGGCAGCTGCCAGGCAGACCCTGATGAAACTAATAGCACCATCTTGTTTATTCAGGTATAACAAAAAATTCAGCAAGTGTTGCTTTGGAGCTTGGATTGGGGAAACCACTTTCTGTTGAGACCAAAGGGAGGCGCTCTTCCATGTTGCTAGGTAAGAATATCTAGTAAAAGGTTTTCTACTATTCAAGTGTAAGTCTTTTACTCTCTTTTAACAGACCACCTTCTAAGGTGTTAACCATAGAACATATAGGCTGTCAGGTAAAAGGCATCTAGGTTGCTATGGAGGAGGCTTCCACGGTCCTGTGATACTAGGTACAGGTCCACTTATGGCATCAAGGGAGCCTAGTCTGAGAAATTCTGCAAAGTGAAAAAAAAAAGTGCAGGCAAGGCCATGTTGGTGCTACAAGTATCACATGAGTGTGATCTTGCTTGATTTTTAAACACTGAATAGGCGTGGAAGAGGCAGAAATGGATTACAGAAGTTTGTCCATCCAGGGCCACAGGAAAGATGTGATTACAGAGCCACTGGCCATTATCTTTGAAAACTCATGATGAACAGGGGAGGTCCCGGAGGATTGGGAAAAAAACAAATATAGTACCTATCATCAAGGAAGGGAAAAAGGAGGATTCGGACAACTACAGACCAGTCAGCCTCACCTCAATCCCTGGAAAAATTATGGAGCAGGTCCTCAAAGAATCCATCCTGAAACACTTGGAGGAAAATAGAGTGATCAGGAACAGTCAACATGGATTCACCAAGGGCAAATCGTGCCTGACCAACCTTATTGCCTTCTATGATGAGATGACTGGATTTGTGGATGCGGGAAGAGCCATCAATGTGATATACCTCGACTTTGGCAAGGGTTTTCATATGGTTTCCCACAGCATTCGCATCAGCAAGTTAAGGAAGTATGGGTTGGATGAGTGGACTGTAAGGAGGATAGAAAACTGGTTTGATCACCCAGCTCAGCTTCACTAAAATGTGAGTAAAAGGGGGGGGAAGGGGTTAGACAGCTCTTCCAGGAACAATGGACTAGTCTAAGCATCAATAAGGGAATACTTAATGACTCAAGTGGAGGAAGTCATACAGGAAATTGTTTGTCACCTGACTCTGAAAGAGAGGGATGAAGGTATATGTCGAAAAATATATTTTTTACTCTCTCTCTCTCTCTCTCTCTCCCACTTTCACCTAAGATCATCATCAAGCAATTGAAGCATTGACCACAGTGGAGGGCCATGTTGAGAGCAGATCAACCAGTTATGGTGAGAAAATCATCTAAGACTATCAAGTTACTAAAAGTATTAATGTTAGTTTAAAATGCAATTTATCTTTTGTTTACTTTTAATCAAATCTGACCTGCTTTCCTCTAGCTTATAATCACTGAAAATATTCTGTACTTGGAGGTGGGGCTTCTCACAGCAAAGCAGAGTGAGACACAACGCAAGAGTGACAGATTAGGGTGACACAGGAATATACCGGTCCAGATTGTGGAGCGTTCACAAGAGTATACTAAGGTCCATTGTGCCTGTAGTTTCCTGAGAAGAAGCCTAACCTTCTGAACCATATGGGATCTTGAATCTGTATGACCCAGAAGACTGAGAGAATTCCATATTATTGTGGTAGGATGGGCCTTTGGGTCTAAAGTAATAACCAGCATCGTCTGGAACCTGGTCTGTGGGAGGAAGGCCTTGCCTTCCATTGGGTTCCAGACTAGTCTAGCTTCTATCCTTTGTGCAGGTGACAGGATTGACACCAAAGGTGGATTGGATCACAGACATCATTTAAATACTAGGTCTTGAACAGCTTCTGACTAACCAGTTTTCCAGGCATGGAATAACTTGGAACTCCTGATTTCTTTAGGAGTGCCACCATCACTGCAAGTCAAATAGCACTACTGCAAACTGATAGTGTGATTGGTTGATCAAAAATCTGAGACTCTCCAGTGACTTTAATGCATTAACCAATGGAAATATGTGTTTTTTAAACAGAGGACAGCTTACCAGTCACCAGGAACCAGTAGGGGCTAATGGAAGCCAGTGTGACGAAGAACTTTTTTTAATATATTTTTTGGTATATATTTATTGAAATTTCACAGGTCTAGTATAGGTCTGAAACCCCTTTTTGCTTTTGAGATACAAGAAGCAGCAAGAATGTGACCCTGGTTCTATGTACAGTGGAGGAACCTCCCCTAGGGTTCCCAAGAGAAGGAGAAAGTGAACCTCCTGAAGGAGAACTTCCTCATGAAAATGATCCCTGAAAAGGGACATGTAAGGGGAGTGAGAAAAGGGTAGAAATAAACTGAAGGATATATCTCAGTTCTACCCACTGGTCTATAATGATATGAGCCCAAGTATTTAGGAAGTGGGATAGCCTGTTAGAAAACACTGGGATAGTACAAGCTGGAAAAATGGAAACTGATAAGCCATCATCGACAAACACGTCAAAATGGCTGTTTAGAGTTCCCAGGCTGTCAGGAAATGCTGTCTGCTGATGAAGAAGTAGGTGGAGATATACCTTTTGCCTTTCTTTCCAGCTTGGTCTTGGTGATGAGCATAAATGAAGCATACTGATGAGGGCTGCTTGGGAAGGAACAATTTATTCATAGGGATAGGTATATAAATGCCCAAAGACTTAAGTGCAGTCCTAAAATCTTTAAGGCTATGCAACTTGTCATGTTCAGACAAAAGCAACGGCCTTTCTAAAGGAAGATCCTGGATAGTTTGTTGGACCTCCTGAGGCAAGCCAGTGACAGGAGCCAACAACATGAGCATTGCGATAGGCAACACAATAGCTCTACCTGCAAAGTGTGCAGGAACCAAAGCAGCCTGAAGCAAGTTCCTGGCTACCAACTTTACCTTACCCACCATAGTGAGAAACTCTTGGCTCCCTCCCTAGGCAATCTACGCAAAAATTTTAAAATATTGTCCAGGAGGTTGAAGTCATAGTGCCCCAGCAATGCTTCCAGGTTAGTAATATCGAACTCTAGTCCAACTAATGAATGAAGTTTCCTGCTGAAAGGATCAAGTTTCTTTTCATACTGTGGGTCACTAACTGGCATCAGCTTTTGCAGGCATTACAAGGCTTGAAGCCTGTGGACAGAAGCATACCCTGGCACAGGATACTGGCACCCAAACAAGAGAAACTAAGAAGTACTGCAATAAAAGGAAACCTCCTATTAAAACTATCTAAATTTTAGATTCTAAACATTAAAAGCATTAACAATTAACTACTATAAACTGAATACGCTAGTTTAAAACAAGGGAAATTTCTAACAGCAAGATGGAACATACCAAAAAAACTATTGCAGCCAGTAAGAAAAAAACAAAGGAGGTCAAGAGCAGCTCTGCCCTTTATACCATCATTCAGCAGTGTGATGGCAGCATGTACTTCCCAGTGGGTACGACTGAAGGTAATATCTCAGACAACAATGCAATGGGCATGAGCACACCTGAAATGCAATGAACACACGCAACTAAGAAATGCCCTTTTGATTTTACAGTTCAATTTTCTGATTTTTCTACACTAGTGCATTTATATCACAGTTATTTTAAGCAATAAACAGCAGCAAAGGGAACGACAGTTATAATTCTCTACATCCTCGTACATGGAAGTATGTTTGCATCTTTAGTCTAATCCTGAAAATGCCGACCATCCTCAGCTCCCACTGATTCTACATTTTCCAGAGATCTCTCAGCAACACACATAATAATCAAGCCCAGTGTTTGTTTTTGGAACCAAACTGAATTTGAAATACCAGTTTTAAGAGCTAGTAACTTAAAAGAAAATTGGATTAATAAATCTTTAAAGAAACAACTAGTAACCAAAATAAACTAAAATTTATTCATATAGGGATCTCAAAGCAAGACACAAATTTTACCAAAACTGGGGAAAAAATTATCTGCTAATAAAACAGAAGTTAAAAAAGAAAGAATATACAGTAACACAGAAAAGCGGGGGGGAAATACATTTTATATATTCGCCTTTTTCCGACATTAATTTTCCATTCTGACGCAAGCATCACTGATCTCTCAAGATGATCAGAGCCTTTGCAGATCTGTTTTCAAGTGGAAGAGAAATCAGTAACACAGACTTGATCTATATCTATATCTAAGTGAAATTTGTTTTATTATGCCAATCTACCCATCACTTGTCCTGGAACAGAGGTGACCGAACAGCATACACACAATCCCAGCTTTAATAATCTCAGCCTAACACTAATGCCTGGTTCCCTGAGAAAACTTTACCTAAAGAATTAACTCAAGGCAGAGGAGAAAAAAGAGAAATTCTGCTCCCCTGTTTCTTGTTCAGCTTTCTCTTCTTCTTGTCTCTATACAAACTGTTGCTTAACCAAAACATAGACTCACCACATCTTCCCACAACAGATCATTCACTCCTATGCTAGGAAAAAGGATTTAGAAGATTATATGTAACAACACCAAACAGTGATGCTTGACATAACAATATTCATAATGCATCTTCAGTGTAAGTCATTGAGAACATTTAATATTTTTAATACAGTGTGACTGGGGCCTCCAGGGCTACCCTCCTGGACGTGCAACAATCAGGGCAAGCTGCAAAACCGGGAGCCAAATTCCGCTAACACTGATGGGTGGTACTTTAACCACTCTCCCTATCAGTCACAACCAGGCTTCCGGTTCCCCACACCGGGTACCAAGAGGTCTGCCCCAAAGAGGAACAGTTCCCTTTATCACACTCCAGCTCCTCTGGCTCCCACCTAGTTGCACGGTCCCTTAAAAATATAGGCTCTCCTGACCCCAAAGGTTCAGCCACGTTACGCAGAACAATATAGGTTTGGATCTAAAATACCACACTGATAGCCAATCCTTTAGTAACTACAACTAAAGGTTTAATATAAAAAGAAAAGAAGCAAAATATGAGAGATGTTAAAGGATCAAAGTGAATCACACACATACAAATGATTTAAAGTCCATGGAAAACAGCTTGAAGTCTTCTTCCTCTCTGGGTGGGTCCCAGTCCTTTGTCCAGGTGCAGATGAATAGTTCCAGAGATGGGTATTGGCTTGGCTGTAGACTGGGAACTTGAGCCCAAAATGGGGTTGAGTCACATGTTCAGTCTGGGTGGGGTTCTCCCCAGGCCCATTGAACCTGGTTGGGTCTCCCTTGATGGGCCATTAAGGAGACAATGACTGCAGACCTGCAGTCTGGGGTGTTTCTCAGAATCACACAATTTGGAATACAGATATAGCTGTCACCCTCATATCTTCTAATACAGATATGACACCGACACATAGACAAAATAATCATTTCTAGCAAGTTATGATCTTTCTGTTGATACCAAACACAGCATAGCTCCCATGGATTATAGCAATTATGAACCATTACTATTAAAAAAACCCATCATAAGTGGTCTCCTAAACACAGACAGCGTCACATACAGATCTCACCATTGTGGATAACCTTGACAATTTTTGAAAAAATTACCTAATTTATCGAACTCAAAATTCCATACCTACATTAAAAATACCTACTCTATTCCTCTGAAATTGTTTCCAAAGTATTTTAAGATTTTTGATGTTCTAATTTGTACTATATCTTTCCTTTTCATTGTTTGCCCTGTATTTTGAAACCTGTGTTTAAGATTTTGCCTTCTATAAATTCATTACTGTGGATAACAGCCAGAGAAGAGAGAGATTTTGTGCAAAAATAGAAAGCAAATTCTGTTAACTAGTAACAGCAGAATATCATAGTAACCTTATTTTGAAAAAACTATAGTTAGATAATCATTTGCTCTCAATGTATTTTTTTCAGATGGAGTCACAATTTGGATTAGAATTATTTAGCATCACCATTAAAAGTATAAATAAACCATCTGCTTATATTCACTTTTATTGGAAATGTGTGTATGGTGAGCCAAAACATAATCAGATGATTGGAGATGAATAATTCCTTACCCTGTTCTTTCTTATAAAAACAGAGTGGAACTGAAAGCTTAGTTAATTTCAGTTTACACATTAAAACAGTTCTCGCTGAAGAAATAAAACCAAAAGCTCTAAGAGATAGTCTTGGATTATAACACACTAAGGCAGTCAGTTAAAAGAATGCCTAGAAACAATAAACATGGTGAGTAAATCGAGATAGCATGTGCCTCATATAATTTGTAAGCACAGCAGGGACAAACAAAAATGTAGCCATGTGGAGATAGCTGGAATAAGTAACAGAACTCCTTCCTGAAAATATCAAGTATACTGGTCTTAAAATAAAACAAACAAGGAGTTTAGTGGCATTTTCAAAGAATTAGCAAATTTATTTGTCGCATGAGCTTCCGTGGGAGAAAATCCCACTTCGTCAGACGCCTTAAGATGGAGAAGCACAGATGAATGAGAGGAAAATAAATGAAGGGGAATGTAAGTCATAGGATCAGGTCCAACTGTTACAACAAATCAATGCAATTGTTTAGATTCAAATATTGGAGAACAGCATATTAGAGGGAGGTGAGGGAAAAAGAAAAGCAAAATTACCTGTTGTAATGGGGGGAAAAACCACAGTCCCTATTTAAACCAAAGTTGACAGTGTGAAATCTGAATATGAATTCTAATTCAGTAGTTTCTCTTTGAAGCTTTGATTTGTAAATAAGTTTTTTAAGTACAGCAATTGACATATCTTCCATGGAGTAAGCAGGGAGATTGAAATGTTCCCCTACTGGTTTTTGAATGTTGTGATTTCTGACGTTAAATTTGTGTCAATTTATTCTTTTGAGCAGAGACTGCCCTGTTTATCCAATGTATAAGGCAGAGGGGCATTTCTGACACATGATGGCATAAACCACATTAGTGGATGAACAGGAAAATGAGCGTAGCTGGCTGGATTAGGTTCGATGATGGTGTCTTTTGTGCAGATATGTGGGCAATGTGGTTTGTTGCAGGGATAGGTGACTGCTTTAATGTTGCTGTTATTACATCTGTAGTTACTGGTAAGTCTCTACTGAAGGTTGGGGCTGTCTCTAAGGAAGCAGAGGTCTGTCTCCCAAAGCTTGAGACAGTGAGGGATCAACTTGTAGAACAGGCTATAGTTCCTTGACAATGTGCTGTAGAGGTTTAATTTGGGGGTTATATGTGATGATTGGTGATGTTCTGTTTTTTCTCATGTAGTAGTTGATTTCTGGGTGCCCATATGGCTCTGTCAATCTGTTTCTTCACTTCCCCAGATGGTACTGTATTTTTAAGAATGCTTGATAGAGATACTAAAGGTTTCTGTCTGACGGATCGGCGCAAATGCAGGTATATCTTAGGGTTTGGCTGTTCTCCACCGTTTGAATCTGAACAAATGCATTGATTTGCTCTAACAGCCTGACCTGGTCCTATGACTTACACTTCCCTGCATGTATTTAACTCCCATTCATCTGGACTTCTCCATCTTCAAGCATTGGACGAAGTGGAATTTTTCTCCCATGAAAGCTCATTCAATAAATAAATTTGTAATCTTTAAAAGTGCCTCTAGACTCCTTGTTTGTTTTGCTGAACTAGACTAACATGGCTATCCCTTTGGAACTGGTTTTAAAATAGTACAAGAACTATTTTTATAAATTCTGAGGACAAAACTCAGCTGCCATGCCAAAGGTTCCAACTATCTAACCACTTCACAATCAATAAATTATTTAAAATACAGTGATATCTTAAATTTACAAAAATTTTTATTCTTCAGTATCTACAGGATGTTTCTAACCCACAGTAAAATGTTGCTGTTAGTTCATAGTTCAGATGCCTAGCAATAAACACTAATACTAATATAATGGGTTTCTGTAATATGAGAGCAGTAGGTGAAAGGGACTAACAAATGTAAACCATTAGTTAGAAAAAAAGGTTTATTACACCAGTAGATTTTCATATACTGGATAACAAATGTTGATTTTACTAAAAGCATGATTATAAAGATTAAGCTTTATTTTCTACAAAGAAAAAACTTATAGTCCAAAGCAAACTTTTTTCATCTTTCACTGAAGTTATATTACTTGAGGAATATTACAAAAACACTATGGATTTTCCTTTGAAATTTCTATTATTCATTAGATTCCATCAGTGTATAGGAACACAGATTATCTACTGTACTATGGGACACTCTTGTGGTATATGAAGGAATGAAGCTATTGGCCAAGAGCAGACAGAGTTCAAAGCAAGTCAAGATGCATTCTAAACAAAGACATGTTCACAGATGTAAAACAGTTTAAGATGTTAATTTCAAAACTAATAAGGAAAGCATTTGCATTATTTACCTTCCAGAGGTGTAGCCATGTTACTCTGTATACAGCAAGAACAACAGAAGTCCTGTGGCACCTTAAAGAGTAACACATTTCTTTGGGCATAACCTTCCATGGGATGCAACCCAGTTGCAACATAAGTTGCTTCTAACAAAGTGGATTGCAGACCATGAAAGCTTATGCCTGAAGAAATTTGTTAGTTTTTAAGGTGCCACAGGACTCTTGTTTTTATTATTTATCTTAACTCTTACACTTACTATACTTCCCAATATTCTTATGAAGTGGGAGATATTTTTTTTAATCTTTCAAAATGGTCCAAAGTTTTTAAAAAAAATAAAAAAACCCACTGCTAGAAGAGATGTTTATAAATCACATCCAAATAAAGATAAATTTTTCATATATATTACAGTATCATTGTAAATTATTATCTCTTGTATTGATACAAAAGATATACATTTCTGTTTTAAGAGCTGTCATTCTAACATAGTATGAAGGAATTGTCACACTAGAATGACACTGAAAAGGGAAATTTAAGTTGTTAATTAAATAGTGAGTTTCTTAGTACTAAAAATTTTGAAACTATCTGTACAAAATAAAGAGATCTTCACATTCAGTAATTTCTATATGTTATCTTGATGTTCTCATATTGTTAAGTTTCCTGGACACCTGGACACTGACATTTTTATTGTACTTAAACTTTGGACCTAAACCTATTCAGGGGGTTATGAACAAATCAAAATAAGTGACTTTGCATAATATACATGACTGAATTACCTACATAAAATATATAGATGACTATGCATAACTGATATAGGACATATAGCGGGAGTGGGAAGAGAAGAGGTTCCAGAGCCAGGCAATGAAAATGATTATGTATGCTTAAGTATAGAAAAACTTTCACATAATTAAAAATCGACTAGTGTTCTTTAGTCTGAAGAAGAAATAAGGTAGTGGAGAGGCCAGTGATGTTCAGGAGCAATGAAGGCTCCCATCTCCCTGAAGGAAGTTGAGCATCACTCCCTTATACACCTCTCAAACCACTCCCAACAGGAAATTATTTTAACATAGTGGATTTAACAAACCAGTTGCAAAGAAGGGAAAGCCCAAGAAACCATCCACATCGCGCTTACCTGGATAGTAATAAAATCAGCAGGCAAATTGCCTTTCTCAACTTTGTTACGTAAGAAGCAGAAGCCCTCAAACCATAATTTCATTGAAGGACATGAAGGTGGCCATCTATATGTTTGTTTATTTATTTATTTAGAGTGACTCCAAGAACTTAGCATGATTTTTAAAAGAACTATTCAAAATTGATCTAGACATATATTAGCCTCAGTTAGAGTAAATTAGATAAAATACCAGGGATATAAAACTCAAGAATAGCCAGTCAGTAGCTGCATACAGTCAGTGACATATTCCCTCTGAGGGGAAGTTATTCTATAATTCTCCTACTCCTGGATTCTTGTACATTCCAGAAAATAAGTAGCCAGTTTCACAAACACAATATTGTACTAAATGGATAATGGTCTGATGCTGTATGGAAATTCTTTTATTCCTATATGCCCCCTTTTTTATTATTTATTTCTACCTTTTATTATACTCCCTGTGTTAGGTTTTCTTAAATTTGTCTTCTACATTTTGAGAGAACTACTTGAATAAAACAACCCTACCCAAAAGAAGTTTTCATTGGCAAAACTAGCGCTCAGTTGCATACATGTGACTTGCATTTAATTCTTTAAGTATGTATACAGTCATTCCCTCACAATGAAGGTCTCAGTTCTTCACATTACCCTTAAATCTTGAAATACTGTGGGCATAATTTTATTTTTACTTACATGAGTCCCTTTTGAACCTTTTACATTATTCAAGACAGGCTTAGTTGGTTAGGGATACTTGAAATTACATGCTGCTTAGGTAGAGAATCCAAAAGAGCTTATCTGAAGCTAAACTGTAGGTATTATTTTTCTAATATAAAGTTTATGCTAATAAAGTTATTGAAGAAATATTGACAACCTAGACACACACGATGTGTGCACATGCATTACTTGTAACAATAGGTTATTAAATATATTACTATTTATTATTTAATAACAACAATACTATTAATATTTATTATCGTGCCTAAGGGCTGTACAAACATAATACAGTCTATGAAAGACTTACAAGATCTTACAATCTAACAAATAAGATTACTATAAATTAAAAGAAAAAAATATTTGAGTTTCTTTTGTACACTATAAAGCACTTAGTTTACAGCCAATTTCCCTTTTCCCATGATGTGATTCCAATTTTCTGATTCTCAATTTCAAATGATTTTCTCATGATCAAATAGGGTATTTTATAAAGAAGTACATAAATATTAATTTGACTCAAGAAAAGGCAGAAACAGATGTTTAATCCTGCAGGTCAACATCACTATTTTACTGTAGATTCATTCTCACAAAAATCACCAATAATGTCTGGGAGAAAACTCTCTACAACTATCTACCCAGCCACTACCCTACCTGTCTTTCAAATCCATACTTAAGCTTTACCTTTACTAAGACGCCTGCAAAAACCTTGCCTCTCATGAAGGCTACATAGATAGCAAGCCATTATTATAGCTATCAATCAGTTTATTACACCTCACAAAGATCCACTACGAAACCTGCCCATTTTCCTCCATGGTGAACATACAAGTATCACATTTAGTGCTGCCAAAAGTTCAAATATGATACTTAGAATGATTGTACCAGCAAACATTTTGGTTTATTTTAATTTGAAAAGGCAACAAGAATACACAATATACCATTATTAACATGCTACACTAGATGTAAGCATAATTTTCAATAGATAGCTTCCATAAATTTTAAAATCCTATGTATGCCAGCACTTTCTATTTTTAAAATATACAAAATATTAATGGAGAGACATTTTAACAATTATCAAAGAGAAAAAGAAATCAAAGGCACTATGAATGTTAAATGATGCAGCGAACAGAAAGAGCTTCAAAGCTTTGTCAATCTTTCTCTTTAAAAGGGATTTGAAACATAACTTAGCCTAATACTTAGTCCTGCATTGAGTGCAGGAGTCTGGACTACAAGAGCTCTTGAGAGCCCTTCCAGTCCTACACTTCTGTGATTCTACGATTCTATCACTTATTTGATGTACTGAAATTGTGTAATAAATTAAAATGGAGCTGCAGCAACTACAATTATTGAGCAGAAAGTTAATATTAATGAATGAATGCTTCATGGCATACTGACTTGGTTTAAACAAAAGTAAATATATTTTTAATATTTTCAAGATGGTAAGAAAACGTCTTAATTTGATAATACCAACCAAACAGTTGCTTGGCATTTGTGATTGCTGTCAGTAAATATATTTCACCACTATGGCTGCAGAAACAAAAAACTTCGGTAGAAATTCGGATTTCCAGAATTAAAATCATAAAAGATTAGGGTTTGAAGGGATCCCAGGAGGTCATCTAGTCCAACAATCTTCTCAAAGGACCAACACCAACTAAATCATTCCAGCCAGGGCTTTGTCAAGCTGCACCATAAAAATCTCTAAGAATGGAAAGGAGATTCCACCCCTCCTCCCTAAATAACCCATTCTAGGGCCTCATCACTCTCTTAGTGAAAAAGCTTTTTCCTAATAGTCAACCTAGACCTCTTCCACTGCAGCTTGAGACCACTGCTCCTTGTGGTGACATCTGCCACCATTGAGAACTATTTGGATCAGGATGTATAATGGATCACAACACACTTACTTAAGGAATATCAAGACACAAACCACTCATCATGTTAAAAGCCAGCTTCCTCCAGGACACAACCAACTTTCTCCAGAAACACCACTATTGTCACCATGGACGATATGTCCCTATATCAACACTCCTCACATTGACAGCATTTTTGCTTGCCTCAAGTATGTACAGAACACAAACAATGTCAAACTCGTACATTTCATCCTCACCCATAACAATTTTATATTCAACAATAGACACTTTGTCCAAACCATGGGAACAGCTATTGGTCCAAAGATGGTTCCCCAATATGCCAACCTTTTCAAAGTCCATCTTGAGGAAAAATTTCTGGATAAATCACACCAACCACCATGATATACATGAGATGCATCCATAATATTTTCATCTTCAACTGATGACCTAAGCTCTCTCACAGATTTCCATCACAACTTCAACAACCACAACTGATTTACCTAATTCTCTTTAGAACAAATCTCCATCAACTTCATAGACAACAGGATCATCTTTTACACTGGAACCATACAAGCTACTATACAAGAAAATAACTGGTACCCACACTTACACTCACATTTCCAGTAACTGCTCCAAACACACCAAGAAACATGTTATCCACAGTATGGCACGAAAACACCGAAGAGTATGTTCTGAGAAGAAAGGTATGTGATAAAACACTTTACCCACTGAAATCCACCTTCACAAAAAAGGACTGTAGAAGGGCATTAGCAGCTTTTGCCAACAACCAAGCAGAGAGCATGAGAAAAATGGTGAACAGACATATGCATGGTATGACCTTTTGGGGACTTAGAAAAAGACCTTTTGGGGTGTACAAAAGAATAAAAATATCTGAAAACCCTTAACCACAAGATATTCTAAATGCCTAAACCATAAGCCTTAACCACATAAACTTAGACAAGTTGTATGTGACTTTTAAGAACAGTTAAATGTCAAGGCAGCAGGTGCAAAGGATATGGTCATAGTGTTCGGTCTACTCCTTCCTCCTCCCTTTTCCAACAGCCCTGTTACAATAAGAAAACAGGCTGCCACTGCTACTGAAAATGCTAATGAATGAGTATATAAATATTGACCAACCTGATTGTGGAGGAAACAAAAGAGCCATCTGAAGTCTGACCTCATCCTGTATTAAAGTAAGGAATAGCTCAAAAGACCCTCACTGAAGCAGAAACTTGACTGGCCATCGAGATCCAGCTGAAGATTGTAACACCTGTTTGACAAACTATAACTCTTGCTGCTGTATTATCATTTATCTAGTGGATGCTTAGTAATTGTAAAACAATAAATTAATAAAGTGTAGCCTCTGTATCAGATGGATGTGCTGTGCTCTCATGAAACCCATCACGTCCTTTTTGAACCTTGAAACCTAAGTCAGTGAGCTCCCAGTGGAAGGAACTTACAGTTGTCTTAGGATTGGGAAAGATATTTCAGGATGTGGTCCCCATCAATATGAGTTATAATTTTTTTAATGATACCCTGTATGTATTCCAATGAGACGATCAACAGGAGTTACAAAGCTACTCAGAGTAGCTTGGATTGGGAAAGTCAGGACCGGAAAACTGAAGAAGGTTTTCCACAAGGGAACCTCCAGGTTGGGGAAACTGAGGAAAACCGACCAAGACTTTATTAAGTGATCCCCCACGAGAGGGAATCTGATGGGTCTATTCAGTAAGCCCTTGGGATGGTGGAGGATTTTGATTGCTGGCGGTGACACCTCAGGGTAGAGAATCTTACCTGCTGACCCAAGGGCAGTGTAACAGGACACTCCAGCAGAGAAGATGACTGTATCTATATTGATGGCAGCAAATTCATCACCATCAGATTGATTTATCCAGTTCAACTGAGTGCAGTAAAGACACGTTCAATCGATCCAGAAGTAGATCTAGTAAAAACCAACTCTTCAGGTGGTGTAGTGCTGTATTGACGGAAACACATTTCCCTTGGGCGCAATGTAGTGGAAACGACATGTAGAATGAAAGTTACAAAGTTGACAAGAATTACACAAACTACTCTGAGTAGTTTTCTAATTCCTGTTGACTGCCTGCAACCAGGCCAAAGATTGCATCATGAAAAGGGCCACCCAAATAGCTCAAGAGAACCATCTTCAACACAACTTACCAACCCTCACTGGAATGAATCCATACAGGGTATCATTAAAAAATTACGGGGGGACCACATCCTGAAATATCTTTCCCCAATTCCCTCTTCGCCATTAAGAGACCACTGACTTAACACAGTCCCTAACCCTGTTTGGCCTCACATAAGGGCTACTTTGGGGGGCCTCTCTCTTTTCCCCATTGGTCTACAGGGTTCCCAAGGGTCCCCATCCTTTGCCTTTCCAGTAGGGGCACTCCTCCTCCCCCCAACGGCCCTTCCCCCGATACAGCCAGCACAATCCCAGCTCACAGGGCACCTCTCTCATTTCCCCAAATGCCATTATAAGGGCTGCCAGGGTGCTAAAGCCACAAAGCTCCTGGACTGCTACCAAGGGTTTTTTGAGCCCTGCCTCTTTAGGAACCACCTTTGTGGCTGAGCTCTCTGCTTTCCCAGCCTCCCACACACCGCCTCCCAAGTTCCTGTCCCTCACCCTGGGATTCCTCTGCCCACCTTCCTTCTTTCTCTTTTGTCTGTGTCTAGGGGTCAATTCTACCTGCCTCACTGGCCCACTCTTTTCCCAGACAAGGAAATTGGATTAGGGGTGGGGGAGTCAGACTCCCTCCATTCTGCCACACATTTATGTGTGTGCTTTGATTGGCCACGAAAGAGAAGCGATTGTCATCTCTAGTTGTCATCAAGTCCACGTTCGAAAAGCCCCATTTCTGGAATTCTGACTGCAAATACTGACTGCACTACTACTTTTTTACAGACCACATGTGCTTTCTGATGATCTTTCTCCCAAGGTGATCCGTGAGAATATTCTACACCCTAGAGGTATGAGATTGAGAGAGTAATGTTCTTTTGAATGTAGAAGTTTCACAGTGGGACTCCTTCCAGACAAAGGATCTGATTTCACCCTACCTTGTTTGTTGAGGTAAAGCATGGAAATTGTATTGTTCATCATCACTTGAACAGTTAAGTCTTCAATAGATCAGAGAAACTTACAACTGAGAAACGTATCATTTAGGCTAAGATGTTTACAGGAAGAACTGATACTTGAACAGGGGCATTTTAGCTACAAGCCAGGAGTAACTGCCACTGCCAATTATTGGGGTGGATTACCAGTTATTCTGATTGTTGTGTTTTCAGGGCTTTGCAGGAATTTAGCATAAAGAGGCAAACTTGGAAAGGGAGAGTAGACGGTGAACACGTGACGTGCACCTGGCACTATGCATTCTCTCTCTGAATATGCTGGGGCAAATGTCTGTACAAATTAGGAAGCCTGGATATATTTTAGAATTGTCAGTAGGACCATGTCAGACTAACAGCTTAAGACTGTTTGCTTAACAATACTTTTTTTTAGTGATAAGTGTATGGGTTGACCACAAGTTACCCTGGCACAGACTGATTGAAGACCGCTCCTGCACTGGACTGAATTGGTCCTGAGTTGGCTTGGAGCCTCCCCAGCTGCAGAATAGGTTGGAGGTGGTTAGCCTTGAGAATGCTGCCTGTGTTTATTACAAGATAGTGGCATGTTTTCTTCAGAGCCAGTCTGGGAATGCAATCACCCCTGGGATGAAGGACAGTTATATGAAGGCTGGAGTCCCCTGTCTGAGCGCAGTCTCACCTGTGGACCCTGACTCTATAGGGTGCCCAGGAGTTTTTTATGCTGGAGAGATGCCCACTACAAGTCCTCAAGAGCAGGAACGGAGGGTACGGGACTGACCATAGCTGAAGGTGCATAAGAACTTTTAGACTCATAGACTCTAAGGTCAGAAGGGACCAATATGATCATCTAGTCTGACCGCCCAAACAATGCAGGTGACAAAACTTCAACCACCCACTCCTGTGATGAACCTTTAACCTATGACTGAGTTATTAAAGTCCTCAAATCATGATTTAAAGACTTCAAAATTTTATCCTTGTTTGTTTGCTTGCTCGCCACTTGTGGGCACGGCAACCTTCACAATGCTTAAAGGCTAAAGGCTTATTGTATCAAAGCAATACAGCTCAACATATCCATGCATTGGGTGTAATTTCACTGAGTATATCCAAGTATTCTGCTGAGGGAAGAGCTGTTCCCCACCCTTCTCTGACACCAGGTCTCTAACTCCTGCTTTTGCCCACTGGTTGATTTGTTTGGTCGGCTAAGTAACATTCTTTTGACTGACATGTCTTTAACTTCTTGGGAATAAGAGCAAGATAGCAAGTCTTAGTTGGGTGGATCACTTTGTGGTCATATTGAAAAGATCTCCAGAGGCAGATGGAAAAACTGGCCATCTGAAAATATGTGACTGAATCCTCAGACTTCTAAGGTAGCTGTCATTGTGGAGCACTCTAATACCTATCGTATTTGTATGTGCTTAAGACTAATAAGTGGAAACTTCCAGTAAAAGCATTCTGATGAGAATTGCTGGAGATCAATAAAGTAAAGCATCAAACACTTAGTTTTGATGTCTCTTTGCCAGCCATATAGCAGGTGGAGGTACTGCATTTCCTTTGGTTTATTTCCTAATACCAATTCGCCAAGATTAAAAGTTACTGGCCTGAGAAACATCGGGTAACAAAGACCTGGGCTCTTACTTCAAGTGTGTGTCACAGCCTATATCAGACGATTCTATCACAAATGTCTTGGAAAAGAAAGTGAGCAGGGTACTCTCTCACAGACATTTTATGGACTCATTCACCAGACTAACAATGAAAGATGCTAGCAGATATATGAATCATGATGTCGAAAAGATGTTTGCTTTGATAATATACAACAAGGGTTGCAGCACTGAGTGATGACCCCCAGAGTTCTGAGCGACATGACAGCTGCTGGACAATGCCCATCTCAGCTACAGCAGGGCTCAAGTTCACATCCCCCCTCATCAGTCCCACCCACCACATTATTTTTTAGTAAAAGTCACAGACAGATCATGAATTTTTGTTTATTGCCCGCAACCTGCCTGTAACTTTTACTAAAAATAACTTGACAAATCTAAACCTTACGATTACTCAGGTATGGAAATGCCTGGATGCCCATACATGTTCGTAAGCCATTCACTTTGTAAAACTCTGGAGGTTGATGATGGGTCTCCCACTGTAAATGGAATATTTTCTGTGGCCAGGGTCAATGGCCAAATGAAATAGTCATCCTGAAGCTCAAGAGCAGAACATCTGTTGTTCAGATGGAAAGAAGTAACAGTAAACAAGGGACTCAATCCTGAACTTTCTCTCTCTTGATGGAGAAGTTCAGATATACAGCTGGCCAAAAGCCTGGACTTCCTGTCCATGATAAATTTTGGCATTTCCAATTTCTCCTGAATTCTGAAAACAGTTTGTTTAAAAAACCCCAACATATGGTGTTTCTGGAAAAAAATTGCTCCCTAAGGCCAGCAACTGTTGAATAAAATTGACATTCTTTTCAGCTCCACAGCAATGTGTCAAGAAGCTCCAAGACACCTCAGAGCTTCTTGTCTCCATAGCAGGGACCCTGGAATTCTAACATGTGCCCCAGAACCATGGTCCCGAGGAAAGGCATAGGGCACACCCATTCCAAAGATGCTAACTCTCAAAATCTGTGTTCCACAGGGTGGAACGCATAGTGAGGCTTCCTAGTAGCCCACTAGATATGTTGGCAAGAATCCAGTGAAGGTACTCAAGTGTTATCTGTATTTCCATAGGGACACTAGAAGTGTGTAACCATGAGCACCTTCTCATCACTATGGCTATTGCCATGGTCCACGATGTCATGATTGCCATGGCAAGTGCTGCTTGAAGTGATGGTCTGGCAGCAAAGCTGGCCCTTTACCATACTAGACTAACTTATCTCTAAGCTTAATAGGCTGTTTGTCAGTACATTTAGTAAGAGAGTACGAAATCTAATCATATTTCAAGAGAACCATTTTGTAATTAGCAATTCTCATCTGTAAACTTGCCATGGAATAGCTTTTTCTTCCTGCAGGTTGAGCTTTTTTGGTTCTTTGCCCCAGGTCGATTTTTGTTAAACATTCTAGGTACTCTGGTATACAGTCACCATTGCCACCAATCCTGACACCAGATAAGGTAAGAGAAACATTGTTTGAATCTCTGTACTGGAATTTGGTAATAATGCCTGTTTGGATGTGCGTGGTATGGAGGCAGAGGTTGGTCATAAAAATTAAGCAAGATCTAAGAGGCCCTCAATGACACTCGACCAGGAACAGCAGAGTGCCAGATGTCAGACGTAATGGTGCATTTAGACAAACTACCTCCATGGGAAATTCTACTGTAGCAAGTTCCAAAGGAGTAGCCGTCTTAGTCTGGTTCAGCAAAAAACAAGAAGTCTTGTGGCACTTTTAAAGACTAACAAATTTATTCATCGCGTGAACTTTCGTAGGAGAAAATCCCACTTCGTCAGACGCTTTGAAGATAAAGATTTCCACGGAGATTTCAACAATGTCCACTCTGCAATCAAACTTAGCCTGGAACGCTCCACACAGGAGATCCACTTTTGGACACTACAGTGCAAATTAGTGATGGAGACAAACACTACCCTGTACTGAAAACCTACTGATTGCTATAGTTACCTCGAGCTTTCATTCAAGACGATCCATTGTCTACAACCAAGGCCTAAGATATAACCGCACATGCTACAATCCTTTGAACAGAGACAGGCACCTTCAGGATCTCTATCAAGCATTCTTAAAACTACAATACCCACCCGCGGAAGTGAAGAAACAGACTGACAGAGCCAGGTGGGTACCCAAAAGTCAACTACTACAGGAGAAGCCCAAGAAAGAAAACAACAGCAACAACATCATCACCTACAACCCTTAAATCTGACCTCTACAGCATATAATCAAGGATCTACAGCCTATTCTACACAACAATCCCTCACTCTCTCAAGCCTTGAGAGACAGATTTCTCTTCACTTAGAGACAACCCCCCAACCTTAAACAGATACTCACCAGCAACTATAGATCAAACAACTATAGATCAAACATTAAAACAGGCACATATCCCTGCAACAGACCACGTTGCCATCTTTGTCAAGATATCTACACAAAAGACACCATCCCTGGACCTAATCAAGCCACCTACTCCATCAAGAGCTCATTCACCTGCTCGTCCACCAATGTGATTTATGTCATCATGTGCCGGAAATGCCCCCCTTCCTTATATATTGGACAAACAGAACAGTCTCTTTGCAAAAGAATAAGATGGACACAAGTCTGACATCAGAAATTACAACATTAAAAAACCAATAGGGGAACACTTCAATCTCCCTGCTCACTCCATTGATGACTTGTTAATAGCTGTGCTCAAACAAATGAAAAACAAATTGCAGCTTCAAACACAAACTGCACAACTGGAATTTATGTGTAAATTCAACTCCGTTGCCTCACGGTTAAACAGGGACTATGGATTTTTTCCTCATTACAACAGGTGATTTGACCTCACCTTCCTCTATGTTATGTTCCCCTGTGTTTGATTCTTAACATCTACTTTGATTTTCTATTAAAGCCTGACCTGATCCTATGTCATACACTTCCCTGTATTTAATTTCCTTCCATTCTGTAAATTCCCCATCTTCAAAGCATCTGACGAAGTGGGATTTTCTTGCATGAAAGCTCATGCGATAAATAAATTTGTTAGTCTTTAAAAGTCCCACAGGACTCCTTGTTTGTTCTATTGTAGCAGTCACTCTCCTCCTCATAAGCTTCTGAAATAACTTGTAATCATCAGACACAGGTGGTATAGGTTCAGAAGCCACCATCTTCTCTTGAGAAGAAGATGAAATATGGGTTATCATCTGCTACCATTCCTGCCCAAAATCCTTTTCTGCCTGATGAAAGGGAGACAGTACGCTAATGTTGCAGTTTGGTGGTAGAAACTTCATATGTAAATTGGAGTTAAGGAAACTGGGGCTTCCATTGTGTGCCTGAGGCAATTTCTGTAGAATGAGGAATACCTCAAAGTGACTAGTATGCCAGTGTGAGTAAGCATAAAGGTACCAGAGGCTGACTAGGGTATGTGTGTCCAGAGAGAGAAATCTATGACTGCTGTGCAGGATTCTGCTCTTGAGTCACAACCTGGTGTGATAGCAGTCAAAGAGCTCTAACTTGAAGATGACATTGGAGAGCGCTTTGTCTGATCTCTGACTCTGAATATAAGGAAGCATAATCTTCAAGTACAGGAGGGGCAGTCCAAATGCGAAATGTTTGATGTTCTAGATTGAAATATCTTCACTGGTACCAAGAACAACTCTGGTACCAAAATGGCCATTGGTTATCCTGAATGAAGCCCACTTAATTGGGTGGGAATCATATGATCTCTAACCACTCTATAAACTTGCTGTTCTAATATGTTTGATATCAGAATGGTGGTACTGTACGATACATGGGAGGTATTCTTGGTGCAGGCTCCATCAGAGCAAAAAAGTTCCTAGGCATCTGTCTTGATGGTACTGAAGTCCCTAGTACTGGGCTCATCAGTACCGGAAACAGCTGAACCGTTAAAATAGAAGAGCATTGTACCAGATGTTTTGATGAGGATGACTCAGTGCTCAGTTCAGGTAATTTCTCTGTCAGTAAAGTTGCCCATGTCTGTAAGCTGAACAGAGCTCTTGGACTTCAAGGTGCTTTTCCATCCCCCTTTCCCTAAGGTATCGCAAGTTTAAAGAACTTTAGATTATAGTTCCAGAGATTGTGACCATAATTTTCCCTCTCTCCTTACTTCTGGGCATACCTTCCTCTCTACAAGGTACCAGAGTGAAAACTGAAGCTCCCAATGTACACCTGGATATGACACCGATCAAAGATGACGACAATTTGGGCCATATATGATATTGATTATATAAGATAGCCGCTATCTTAATTTATCAAGAGGCATGTGATACCAAAGGCTGTTGGGGGGAACTGATGTATTTGAGGAACAAGAAAATTGTTTAGGACCAGCAAGTAAAGATTAAGAGGTAGAGACTGTATATGACAACTAAGATGGTGTAGGGAACATTTAACACAAGAGTAATGGGATAAAGTTAAAAGGAAAACATTATTGATAGCAAAGTAGTAGCTCTACCAAATCTCCAGCCATGAAAAATGCATCAGACTGTGAACTCTGTTTTTTCCTGTGAAACTGGTCCTCTGGGTACACAGCATTTCTAAAACTGGGATCCCAACCCAAAATGGGATCACAAGCCTACTGTAGAGGGAGGTACATTATTGCAACCCTTGCTTCTGCACTGCCTTGAGAGCTGGGCAGCTAGAGAGTGGCAGCTGCTGCCAGCTTACAGTTCTAAAGCTAACACACTGCCAGCAGCAATGTAGAAGTAAGGGTGGCATAGTATGAAAACATCTGTGGCATTTTCTGTTTATGCCATGAACAACCCATGAAAAATGTGATTTCTCCACGATTTTAGTAGAGCCCTACTAGTAGGCTCTGGAATAAATTCCTAAGGGAAGTGATAGCAGCCTCATTGCTTGAGGAAGTTAAAACTAAATTAAAGAGAACATGAATCAAAATATTAAGAACAACATTGCATTAGAGTAGTTGTTCCTCAGTGGTATATTTGAAGCTATACCTCTAACTAAAAGATATAGTTCATTTCTGTTATATTAAAAATACAAGTGCTAAATAATACTGAAATACTACCTATTCACCATTATTAGATGATGGACCAGGGGGCAGCAACCTTTGCCAATCCTTGTGCCGGCCCCTCCTCCTCAACACTCAGCTGGTGCCGAAGACCCTCTCGCAAAAAGAAGCCACCTGGGGTGACTCCTTTTGGCAATGGCACACCACAGAGAGGAGCCGGTCTGGGTGGCTTCTTTACATGGTATGCCTGGGGCATGGACGTGGCAGGGACCTCTGCACTGCAGCCACCCCTGAAAGAAGCCACTTGGAGTGTCTTTTGGTGGCAGGAGTGGCAATTTCTGTGGCGCCACAGAGAATGCCAAATACCGCTCTGAATGGACTCGTGTGCCATTGTTGGCACGCTTGCCAGGGGTTGCCTACCTCTGTGATAGACCCTAGACCAGGGGTGTCAAACATGTAGCCCACAAAACCTCTTCCATGACTGCACTTGGCGGTACCTCACTCTCCAACACATACACAGAGAGAGAGAGAGAGAGAGAGAGAGAGAGAGAGAGAGAGAGAGATCTTGCATACCCAGTGCTCCTCAATGCCGCGAGAGTGTCAGGTCATCACAAAGCGCTGGGTATGTGAGGCTGCACTATGCAAGACCACAGTCTCTCCCTAACTGAGAGAAAAAGAGAGAGATCTCATGGAGTGCAGTTTCACAGACACTGCACTCCACGAAGCAACGTGAGTGGTGTAGTATTTTGATTTACAGTCCGTACGGCCCACTTGAAATACCTTTAAGTCAAATCTGCCCCACTACAGCAAATGAGTTTGACATCTCAAAAAATTGACAGACAAAAAATTATCAGTTAAACCAGCCTAATAAATTTTTAAAAAATGTTAAAAGGCTAGGAAAACCATATAATACAACTTCTGAACTGAGTCAACATAAGAGAAAGATGCTACTATCAATAGATATTCAGACAAAGGCCAAAAGAAACAATTCTGTACACAGAAGAATTGGAGAGCAACTACCTATCTCCTACAATTTATAATTTCCGCTTTAGATGTGTTTCACTACCTAGACCACAAAGTCCATGAGAGTATTTCCCTTGGAGTCACCTATTCCAGAAAGAGTGAGAATTCAGCAGTTGACAGGCTTCGGGCCTGTCTAGATTAACAGAGTGCGACAAGCTGCGGTGTAAATTTACAGCACACTTGGGTGCTACAAACTAGCTATCTGTGTGGATCTCCTGTTACTATGCACAAAAAGTTCCTTATGCCAAGGCTGGCACCATATTCCCTTCTACAGTCTGCAGCAAAGAAACATTGGGATGCAGAACCAACAGGCTGTACACTATGTAGCCTGACAAAACCCTGCACCATGCGTGAGTATGTCTGTTGCCACCTGATATGCTGCCAAAGTGGACATAGCTAGTGCCAGCAACAGTAGTGGACTGAACAGACACCCCGGGGCTGGAACGAGAGTCGATAGAGGATCTCTGACCTTCCAACATGACATCAGGGTCAGTTGGAAAGACCTGCTCCAAGCTGTACACCAGCAGTAATACTCTGCAAGCCCAAACTCTTCCAGGAAGAAACAAAAAGGTGTGTACTAGACTTGGAATGGTCTTGATTGGTTTTATGCAACTTCTTCCTCAGTACACTCAATGGGGTGTGGTTCCTTCATCCCTTTGGAGAAATACTGGCTCCAGAACACAAAACGATAACACTTTCTGAACCTGAGGGCAACCTCTAATCCAACATTTGCCTCAATGCCAAAGCAGTTCACATAGCCTGTTTGAGCAGGTGCTGCTTTAAGCAAAGGTCCTTAGCTCCCTTTGTGTCCAATTTCAACTCAAAACACTGCCCTTTGAAGTCACCTTGTCCAAACATTTCAAGCACTGTTTACAGAAATCGTTGTTGGAATGGTTGAGGTTAGCTCATCCACACAAAGGCCAAGGTTTGTATCCTGGTGAGGACATCACCAGAGAATATTTAACTGAATCTAACTTACATTAATACTAAGAGTACTAACTAACAGCAATCAACTAAAGCAAGTTACAAAGAAACGGAGAGATTCTGAAATTAAGAAACATACAAAAGTCTGACTCCACAGGCATTCAGAAAGAACTGAGGACAGTAAATGCAGCACTGTCTCATTTAACCCAAGCTATGGAAACGAGGTACAAGTGCTACCTCATAAAAGTACTGCTAGGCAAAATTCTCTGGCTCCAACACAGTGGGCATGCAGATATTGAAGTGAAAAAAATGATTGCAGCTACTTGAAGAGGAAGGATCATACCACCTCAAAACAGTGAGCAAGCATGCTGCGGCATCTGAAGAGTAGTGATAGAGAAGCACTGCCTGTAGTCCTGGTACGAGAGAATGACAAAAAACCAAAGACATAGAAGTCATCAGAAAGTATTCACTCTTACGTGTTTAGAGCGTAACTAGGGACTCTCAGCCTGTGGACACTGAGAAAACATTTTTGTGCCATATCTGTAACATTGTGCGCCCACTGAAATGAGTGAAAGCAATATTAAGGCTCTTTGACAGAGTCACTACCTCCAAGCAAGTGCTTTCATGAAACGTGGTCACACATTAAGACATAACATGCTAGTTTTCAAACAAATTTTCCCACCTGCTAGTGCTTGGAGAAGGTGTCTTGTTACTGGGGAGATGGGTAGTGGTAGAATTCTGAAGGTGACAATCCTCTCTTCCATGGGGAAAGGGCTGGGTTGCTGCTCCAGGGTACTATTGGTCTCTTTGTGGGCCACAGAAGGGACCCTGATTGGTTGCTGACCCTTCTGCCCACTGTTCATCACCTGCTCCCACAAAAAGGTGCAGTTTTCAGCCAGGAGCTTTCCTTCACCCTTCCCCACCACTTTCATTTTATATATAAAAAAACTTCTGATTGTTATCGACACTTGGTCAGAAGGCATCACTGTGCTGCTGTGTCTTTTAGATTAGTTTGACTTTAAGTAAATTAGATATGCAGAGTCACGAAGGAGTCTTCTCTTGCTGCAAACTGGCTAAGCAAGAGGATATTTTGCATAAGCATACAGGTGGTTTGGCTTCTAGTTTTATACATTTAATTATGTGCAACTATCAATTTTTGTGTGTGTGGTCACTGGAGTATTTCTGGCAGCAATTATTAACCAGCCTCAGCACGAAGTATTGGGTCAAGAGTGTATGCGGCTGGAGTCCTGTATTTTAAATAGTATGGCAGTAGAGAGTTTTTAGGATTAGCATAGACAGCAGTAAACATTCTGCAACATTTCCATCTAATATAACAAAGGTAAGGATGTGACAGATACAGCAATTTCATGCAATGTCCGGGACAAACCCTACTTAATTAAATTAATCCTTAGTGAATTAAATTTAAGTATATTTACAGTTCATTCTATTAAGAACACAAATGTTTATTATTATGGAATGGTACGTAACTGCCCGAAGGAGAAGATATTACTATAAACCCTAAGAAGTATGAGCTTCATTGGATGTTCTAGACAAAACAAAGTGAAGTGGGATTCCTAGGAAATACTTCGAGGAGTGGAAAGCAAATTACTTATCTTCAGATCCATCCTTTTGAAACAGTGCTTAGAAGTGTCTTCTAGGCAGATCACATGAAGAATCGGCCGTTCTTCTCACAGACAGTCTCCATGTCAATGACTTCCTGTACTACCACAGCTTATGCAACAGCTCAAACTATGCTCCACAGATATCACAGTCCATTTGACAAGAACAAGAGAAAGATCTTGCTCCATCACCTATTAAAACTGCTTGAGAGTCAACTAAGTGGAATACATGCCTGTAACAAATTGAAGAAAACAAGACAGTATCTTGACTGTACTGTAACTGTTGTTCTTCAGTACATGGTAAGGCAAGTGTCTATTTAAAATAGAGACTGCAGAACAGCCTTCCCAAAGTTAGTACCTGATCTAGATGCGAGTAATAGCATAATGTCTAGCAAAATTAAATAGAGAAGATCACATAACATCCCTGGGAATGTCCATTGACTTGACACCACTGAGAAACGTGATTGATCTTGCAGGTGTTCTTGTCAAATCCGCCATAATGTCTGGGTGGCATAGGCTGAGTTATTGCATAAACTGCAGTAATGCAGGAAGTCATCAACATGGAGACTGTCTGTAAGGAGAGCGGCTGGCTCCTCAACTGATATGCCTAAAAGACAAACAGTCTAGAGGAGTGTAGCAGGGTGAAGCAGCAGGCCTGGGAGCCAGGCCCCAGAGGACTCCTACCCTCCCCCTGCTGGCCAGAAGACAACCCTGCGTGGGGCGGAGGTAGGAACTCCAGGGGTGGAGTCAAGGGGAGAGGGGGCTGTATAAAGAAACGGACCCAAACTCCAGAGGGGGAGATTCCTAGGAGGTGGACCGAGCTGCCGCCAGAGCCTCCTCAGCGGTGGAGGAACCGGCCACCCGAGCAAACCCCTGGGCAGAAACTACCACCCCTCCAGGTAAAAACCCCGAATCCTGAGGCAACCAAGGGGGAGGGCCCCTGCGGTATTGACCCCAGGGGAAGACCTGGAGGAACTTCCCTTGACAGAGCTCCCAGAGGGCCGGGGAAAGGAGCCAGCCCGGGACCGTCCCTACGACCTGGAGGAGCTGTCCTCGGCAGAGGAAGCTGAGGGCCCCTGTGACCTAGAGGAGCTACCCCTAGAGGAGGAGCTGCCAGACCTGCCGCCAGCGGATGCAGAAGGCCTGACTAGCCTCCCGCTGGCGACATACCCTGACCTTCATCCCCCAGGAGGAGACAAGGAGGCCTGAGGTAAGGAGGAAGCAGCCCAGGGGGGGCTGCAGGGTACGGCCTGTCAGACCAAGACCAGCCGGGTTTGGTTATAAACCGCTGACTTCAGTGGCAGACCGCTCTGTTGCTGGATAGGGCCCTGGGCTGGGATGCAGTGGAGTGGGTGAGCCTGCGTCCCCCTCCTTTCCTTTCCCTTGCACCTATAGACCTTCTGTCTACCCCTGACCACCCGGAGCACTCAAACCCCCAACAACCCTATTCAGGGGTTGTGACTCTTGTGCCTGCCCCACCCCGACCGGAGGCCGGGGGCAGAGGCCTATTGACTCTTGTGCCTGAGGGCTGAGTGGCCACCGACCACTGACTCGGTGCCTCCCCTGCCTGAGGGCTGAGTGGCCGCCGACCACTGACTCAGTGCCTTCCCTGCCTGAGGGCTGGAAGGCCGCCAAACGCTGTGCCCGTGCCTCGCCCTGCCTGAGGGCTGG
>ML685807.1:7815279-7847935 GCA_007922175.1 Pelusios castaneus
CCCGCCGAACGCTGTGCCCGTGCCTCGCCCTGCCTGAGGGCTGGGAGGCCCCGAACCGCCGTGTAGGATGGACCTTTTTACAGGAGGAAAGAAACTTTTTTTTCCTAACCAAATAGAACACCATCATCCCACATCTAAGATATGGAGAGATCTTGCTCATCCACATTGGAAGGTGGCTTCACAAAAAATATAGATAAGTCAATAACCTGGTTAAAGCGAAATTGCTTTAGATAAAAACTTCGGATGTGTCTTTAAGGACATCTTTTCTTTGAAGACTTGCGTATAAGGACGTGCTGCCATTAGGCTTGTAATTTGCTGACACTTTTTGCAGATATTATAAAAAGTGTGTCTTGAGGCAGAAGAGAGACAATGAGCAAGTTGCTATTGGCTCAGGACGACGACCTTCACTACAGAAGGTCCCAATCGCACAAAGACTTCTGGTGAGGGGTCCAATTCATTTGTAACAAAGGGGTCAGAGGAGGGAGATAGTGTGTTTCTACTGTCCGTGGTGGTAGCTCCAATTGCATCAGAACCGACAAATCCTGAGATTTCTACTTTAATAGTACCAATGGAAAGGCTGTTGCCAGAACTGAGTCTGGTACAGAAAAAAACCCTCACTTTATGGGCTTTAGATTGCCTCTGCGACTTAGGACATACTAAAGCCTCCATGGACTACAGAATAGATTTATAAGAAGTTGTGTCAGACAATTTTGTACCCAACGTGGAAGGGGAACTGCTTTTATATTTGTGCGAGCATTTTCTAACTTCCAGGAAGTTTTTGGAGAATATTGAGGACAACTTCCTAGGAAAATGCTGCAGGAACCAACTAGGAGCCTTGCACCTCTAGACCTATTGCTCACAAACAGAGAAGAATTGATCGGAGAAGTAGATCTGAATGGTAACCTGGGCAGCAGCAACCATGAGATAGTAGAGTTCAGGATCCTGATCAATGGAAGGAAGGAAAGAAGCAGAACACACACCCTGGACTTCAGAAAAGCAGATTTTGGCTCCCTTAGGGAGCTGATGGGCAGGATCCCTTGGCAGGCTGATCTGAAGGGGAAAGGTGTCCAAGACAGCTGGCTGTATTTTAAAGAAACCCTGATATAGGCACAGAAAGATAACATTCCGATGTGCAGAAAGAACAGCAAATGTGAACGACGCCCAGCATGGCTTAGCAGAGAACTCTGCAGTGAGCATAAAACATAAACATAAAAGGGAAGCTTACAAGAAGTGGAAGCTTGGACAGATGACAAGGAAGGCGTATAAAGATATTGCTCGGGACTGCAGGGATAAAATCAGAAGGGCCAAAGGACAATTGGAGTTGCAGCTAGCAAGAGAAGTCAAGGATAACAGAAAGGAGTTCTATAAGTATGTAAGCAACAAGAAAACGATCAGGGATGGTGTAGGTCCCTTACTGAATGGGGCAGGTATCCTCGTGATGGATGATGCGGAAAAGGCTGAAGTACTCAATGCTTTTTTTACTTCAGTCTTCACAGGGAGGGCCAGCTCACAGGCTACTACACGGGGTAACGCGGAATGGAGAGAAGAGCGGCCCTCAGTGATGGAAAGTCAGGTTAGGGACTACTTAATTGGATGTGCACAAGTCCATGGGGCCGGATGAACTGCATCCGAAGGTGCTGACGGAGTTGGCTGAAGTGATTGCAGAGCCGCTGGCCATTATCTTTGAGAACTCGTGGCGAACGGGGGTGGTCCCGGAGGATTGGAAAAAGGCAAATATAGTACCTATCTTTAAGAAAGGGAAAAAGGAGGATCCGGGGAACTATAGACCGGTCAGCCTCACCTCAATCCCTGGGAAAATCATGGAGCAGGTCCTCAAAGAATCCATCCTGAAACACTTGGAGGAAAATAGAGTCATCAGGAATAGTCAACATGGATTCACCAAGGGCAAATCATGCCTGACCAACCTGATTTCCTTCTATGATGAGATGACTGGATTTGTGGATGCAGGAAGAGCCGTTGATGTGGTATACCTTGACTTAAGCAAGCTTTTGATACGGTTTCCCACAGCATTCTCGTTGGCAAGTTAAGGAAGTAAGGGTTGGATGAGTGGACTGTAAGGTGGATAGAAAACTGGCTAGATCAACGGGCTCAGCAGGTAGGAATCAATGGCTCGATGTCTAGTTGGCAACAGATAACGAGTGTAGTGCCCCAGGGGTCGGTCCTGGGGTGGGTTCTGTTCAACATCTTCATTAATGATCTTGATGATGGGATAGACTGAGTGCTTAGTAAGTTCACGGATGACATCAAGATGGGTGGAATGGTAAATACTAGGGAGGGCAGGGACAGGATCCAGGGAGACTTGGACAAATTGGAACACTGGGCCGAAAGAAACCTCATGAGGTTCAACAAAGACAAGTGCAAAGTCCTGCACTTAGGACGGAAAAATCCCATGCACTGCTACAGGCTGGGGACCGATCGGCTAAGTAGCAGCACTGTAAAAAAGGACCTGGGGGTTATGGTGGACGGGAAGCTGGATATGAGCCAACCGTGTGCCCTTGTTGCCAAAAAGGTCAATGGCATATTGGGCAGCATCAGTAGGAATGTCCCAGCAGATCGAGGGATGTGATAATTTCCCTCTGTTCAGCACTGGTGAGGCCGCATCTGTAATACTGTATCCAGTTTTGGGCTCCCCACTACAGAAAGGATGTGGATAAATTAGAAAGAGTCCAGCGGAGGGCAACAAAAATGATTAGGGGGCTGGGGCACATGACTTACGAGGAGAGACTGAAGGAACTAGGCTTATTTAGTCTACAGAAGAGAAGACTAAGGGGGGATTTGATAGCAACCTTCAACTACTTGAAGGGGTACTCCAAAGAGGAGGGATGAAGGCTGCTTTTGGTGGTAAAGAGGACAGAACAAGGAGCAATGGTTTCAAATTACAGCGGGGGAGCTCAAGGTTGGATATTAGGAAAAACTTTCCCATTAGGAGGGTGGTGAAGCATTGGAATGGGCTACCTAGGGAGGTGGTAGAATCTCCATCTTTGGAGATTTTTAAGGCCCGGTTAGACAAAACCCTGGCTGGGGTGATTTAGTGGGAGTGGTCCTGCTTTATAGCAGGGGGTTGGACTAGATGACATCATGAGGTCCCTTCCATCCCTATTATTCTATGATTCTAATAGGACCCAGATGCAGGGGGGATTTGTGGGTACAAGTGTCCCTGTAGCAGAATTGGAGATGGTGGCAGATATGCCCTCCATCTCAACTCAGGTCAATGTACAGGAGGTGTTCTCTGGCCTGGGTATGACTATGACATCTTGGCCTACTCTATGAGTTATTTTCTAATCCAAAGTCCCCATGACTCCTGGATACTGCTAGAGAAGGAGCAACAGATACTGCCCCTAGTTGTGAGGCGTGCCTCCCCCAGATAGCACTGGCAGTGCAGATAGTTGCTGATGACCAAGAAGGAAAAGAGCAAGGACACAATTCTTCTGGGCATAGTCTAATAACTGTAAGAGAGTATGGGACAGGGGAAAGAAGGTAACCCCTGAGATGAAGAAGCAAACTATAAAAACTTTTTTTATATAATTTTAGAGGGTATGTCTACACTGAATTCACTGTGAAAGACTCCATGGATTAATGCAGTGGGATCCACTGAGCAGCAAGTGAAGACCTATGCAATTGATCGCAGAAGTGTTCTCTTTTAGAAACAATAAGTCCACCCCCAAAAAAATAGTAATGCTGCATCAACCAGAGGATATTTCCTGTCAGCGCAGTCCAGTGAAGACGCCACAGTAAGGGAGCATGAATAAGTCGACAGGAGATACATATTCTATAGTACGTCGCCTGGCGGTGTAGACCAAGGCAGAATCTTTTAGTAACTACATAGAGAAATATTAAGGCGATGCACATGCCTTTCAAAATTCTTCTACTCTGAGCACATTCATACCCGACAGGGATGAACAATTAGAAGAAAAAAAAAGCGCTTTTTACTCTGACACCTTATGCGCTGAAGTGATGGCTATTAGAAAAGCAACCCTCCATGACAAATACAGTAATGAGCAGGATCCCATGGGCTCAAGGAGGGGCTCCATTGGTTTTGAGAGCACCAAGTTTAAGTCCCATGAAGGTGCTGGTTGACGAATAAAGGGGTAGAGTCTCTCTAGGCCTTTAATGAACCGTGATATTAACGGATGAGTAAAAATTGATCTACCTCTTTCCCCAACACGAAATGCTGAGATGGTGCACCTTGAGAGATAATGGTGCCAGTGTAACCTTCGGGTGGGCTAAAATTCATTCGATTGCCCTTCTCCAGTGCCTCACAGAAATACACTCCAATCCCTGTGGAGAAAGCAGCTGGAGACCCAGGATCCAGTCTGTATGGGACTCGCAGCAAAGATTGCTCAGAGTTACCACCCCACATTAAAATACTACTGAAAACAAACATAACAATGAACTTTATTAACTACTAACTAAATAAACCTTATCCTAAGAAAACAAAATACAATTAACCAAGAACAATCCCTACAGAAAACTCCGCAGGACAGATACCCAAGAGTCCCAAAGTCCAGGTGGAGTTCACCCAACTCTCAGCTACAGTCTCTGTTCCAGTATAGAGGCTTGAGTGGCAAGAAATAGCTGTCCTCTTCTTCTCTCATTGCAGGAATCTTCTGTAGCATTCCAGGCAGGCTCTTCCTTCTCCTTTGCAACCGGCCCTCAGTCCCATATGCGTATCTACAAAATCTGTTGCAGATGACTCCATGGGAGGGAGAAAACATCTTGTTCACTCCTGGCTCAGCTTCTCTCCTGAAAACTGAGCACATGGTCCATTCTCAAGGCAGCTCCTGCCTGCTGTCTGCACAAACTGCTGCTCTCATGTGATCTGACTGACCACACACATCACACCAGCAGGGTACACTGTGGAACATGCTCAAAATGCTACCACTCCCTGCTTCCAGAAGTTTCTTGTTGTGGGTAGATAATCTGCCCAGCAACTGTAACCCACCCTCAGTAGGTCTCTCAGAGATAGCCTTTTTAGGCATATGGGTTACACCAGGCCAGCTTCTTTCAGATGAAGGAGATAGTCCAATATGAGTGGAATGGTGGCATCCCCCAGGGATATCTCTTTTCCCAAGGCCCACCTCAAGAAGCGAGTCCATTTGGCTTTATATGTCTTTCTTGTGGATGCTTTCCTGCTCTCCAAGAGAACCTTCCTAACTTGGCTCAAGCATTCCTTCTCTCTCTCTCACTCAACCACAGATTCTCCATGCTGTCAAGTACACAGCTTCCAGGCTGGGGTGATGCAGCTGCCCCTGGACCTGAGAGATCAGATCTGGCCAAAGGGCCGGCAAGATTGGGGAGCTTGTTGACACCTGCAGCATCATCTGCACCAGTGCTGTCCGGGCCTTGCGGGGGCAATTGGTATGACTGAAGATCTGTCTCTTTTCACTTGTAGGAAAACTCTGTGGATGAGGGGAAAGGGGGGAAAGGCGTATAGTAGCCCCAATCCCCAGTCTGAGAGAGAACCCGGGCTGTGGCCTTGGAAGGAGCACAATTGAGGGCATTTCCTGTTCCTTTTGGTGGCAAACAGGTCCACTTGGGGAAAACCCAACCTCCAAAGGACTTCCCAAAGGACATCCACTCTGATGGACCACTTGTGGCCTGCAAATGCTCAACTGAGCCGTTCTGCCAGAACATTCTGAGAGCCTGGGAGGTGAGAAGCCTCCAGGTTATTGAGTGGGCTATGCATCCCCTCAGTTTCATTGACTCTCTGCACGGGGGGTGCGGAGGGGGAAGACCGAGTTCCTCCCTGTCGGTTCAGGTAAAACATTGCTGCAGTATTGTCCGTTAGGACTGACATATGCTGGCCCCGAATCTGCACCTGGAACGTGTGGCAGGTTAGCCGAATCGCCCTCAGCTCCCTTACATTTATATGTAACTCCAGTTCTTCCCGTGACCAGAGGCCTTGTGTCTGTGCGCCACCCAAGTGGGCTTCCTCACCCCAGCTGAAAGGCATCTGTGACCAGTGTTGTGGTGGACTGGGGTTTCAAGAAGGGGACTCCTGCCATCACTTGGTTCCTGTCTAGCCACCACGGAAGTGACTGAATGACTGAGGGCAGGAGTCCGATCACCTTGTCCGGGCTGTACTTGTGAGAGTGGAACACTGATCAGAGCCACAGATGGAGTGATCTGAGATGGAGTCTGGCATGTTGGACTATATAGACGAAGGATGCCATGTGCCCCAAGAGGGTAAGGCATGTCCTCGCCGTTGTAGTTGGGAAGGTACTGAGAGATCTTACAATGTTTACCATAATTTGGAACCCTGGCTCCTTCCAGGCCCTGTCCTGAGTTGAGTCTATGGCGCCCCAATAAATTCAATTTTCTGAACTGGAGTCAGTGTCAACTTTATTTTGTTTATCTGGAGGCCCAAGTTGGCACAGGTTGTCTTTATGAAAGATATCAGTGACTGGACTTGGTCCCTGGAGCAGCCTTTTTAGCAGCCAATCATCCAGATATGGGTAAACTTGGATGCCGCACTTTCTGAGGAATGCAACTACTACTGACATGAATTTCGTGAAGACCCTCGGGGCTGTCGCCAGGCCATATGGCAGTCATGTAAACTGGAAATGGCCTGATCCCGCTATAAACCTGAGGAACCTCCTATGAGTGGGGAATATTGAAACATGGAGGTATACCTCTCTGAGGTCGAGGGTGGCATACCAGTCCCTCGGATACATGGATGGGATAATAGTGGCTAGGGAGACCATATGAAACCTCAGCTTTTTTACAAATTTATTGAGGATTCCTATGTCTAAAATAGGCCTGAGGCCTCCCTTCATCTTTGGGATTAGGAAGAATCGTGAATAGAACCCTCTCCCCCAAAACTCCTGAGGGACCTCCTCTATTGTTCCTGATTTTAGCATCTCTTGAACTTCTGCCATGAGAAGCTGTTCAAGAGTGAGATCCCTGAAGAGGGATCGGGAGGTGGGTAGAGAACTGGATACAGTATCCGTCTTTACTGTGCGAAGGATCCATTTGTCTGTTGTAATAAGGGACCAGGCCTGGTAAAAAGGGGACAGTCTGTTCCGGAAGGGTGGTTGAGAATCCGGGTTTTGTACTGGAGTGTTGCTCTCGGGCGCAGCTTCAAAAGGTCTGCTTAGGCCCTTGGGGCCTTTGCCTGCGTTCGGAGGTTGGGAGGCCCTGCGCTTGTAACCCCTGCCCTTGCCCTTGGAGTAGTCCTGTTTGGGAGGGTAGAACCTCCGGGTGGGAAGGGGTTTGAAGTGCTTCCTCTGTGTCGACATGGTATGCATGCCCCATGACTTGAGGGTGACTCTGGAATCTTTCAGCCTATGCAGCTTCGAGTCAGTCTGGTCTGAGAAGAGGTCTTTGCCCTCGAAAGGGAGGTTCTGCAGGGTTGTTTACACCTCTGGAGGGAGGCCCGATGCTTGAAGCCATGAGCATCTTCTCATTGTAACTCCTGCAGCCATCACTCTAGCTGCTGAGTCAGCTGCATCAACTGCTGCCTGTAGCGATGTTCTTGCTACCGACTTCCCTTCATTAACCAGGGCTCCGAACTCCTCTTTGGAGTCTGACTAGATCTAGTCCTTAACCTTGAACATTGCACCCCATGAGTTAAAACTGTATCTACTGAGGATTGCCTGCTGATTAGCAATCCTCAGCTGTAGACCCCCTATGGTGTAGACCTTCCTCCCAAAAAGGTCAAGTCTTTTGGGCTGTTTGGCCTTTGGCACTGGACGTTGTTGGCCTTGACACTCCTTGTCATTGGCAGCAGAGACCCCCAGTGAACTCGGATGAGGATGAGTGAATAGGTAGTCATGCCCCTTTGATGGGGCAAAATATCTCCTGCCAATTCCCCTTGCCTTGGGGCTTCTGATCTCCTTGTTCTGTTATTTTCCCCCCATCCCCCGCAGGGGTGGCTATGCTGCGGGACTCACCCTCTGATGCCTCCGGGTCCCACCCTAAGGCAGCAGGGGTGTGCATCCTCTTTTGGAGGAGTTCAGGTCTATGGTGCACGAGGGTCTGCTGCTTGAGATTGCAAACTGTTGTTCAAAGGTTTGTGGACCTTGGGCCTGGTGATATGCCCACAAGAATGGCCACTGAGCTGGGGCCTGCCATTGTGTTCGCCCAGGACCCATGCCAGTGTGGCACGTTGGTAGGCCTCTCGACACCTCTGTGCAGTGAGTCTCTGATTCTGACCTTGGGGACCAGGGTGGTCCCAACACTGATGTTTTCCCGTCTGGTCGTGCCGACAAATACACAGTGTGGTATTCACACCGGAGTAGAGGTCAGCATTCGGGAGATGGCCGGTGCTGGAGTGATATCGGTACTGAGAGGGAGAGTGTCAGAATGATGACTGGTGCCACAATGGTGACCAGTGCCGGGACCGGTGTTGGTGCCGTGATGGTGCTGGTGACCAGTACCAAGACCAGGATCAATGCTGGGACCCTGACCGGTGTGAGATCCGGACTGATCCTATTAGAAAGACTGGGAGGTGCTAAAAACCCTCCCCTAGCCTTTTTACAAAAAAAAAAAAAAACACCCAAAGATTCATCCATTCATGCACCTATCATTCTAAATAATAAATTCCAACTTCTTGTCCATACACTTAAGGAGCTAATGGAGCAATGTGGCTAAACCTGTGTCCTCCTTTAATGTGGGACCCCCAGCACTTACCCAGATTTGTTAATATCACAAGTCGTGATATTACCTCCATCTACCACTCCCAAGTTACTCTCTCTGTCAACAATATCATTCACATACCTAATTTCATAAGCCACCACTCTCACGTCCCCTAGAAGCTCACTCCTGCCATGGAAGTCTTCAATAAATGAACTAAAACAAAAAAATTGCTCACCGCCCCCCACCCGGCAAAAAGTCTGTCATGAAGTTAACATAGTCATGTTCTATTCCATCCCTGTCCTCTTCTCAGTGCTACACTCTGATTATATGTAGGCTAGTTGACCTTTCTATAGGCCTATAAAAACTGGGTCAGGAACAGACTGAGCAAGAGCAGGACTTCATTTACAGGACCACATTAACAGACATTACCTTAAATTGACCCCCAGAAAGCCTGGGTCAATTACATAAATACGTTTAACTGCTGTAATATTTGTGGGTTTCCCTATGTCCTTCATCCGTCAATAAACCATGTCTGTTTGCAAGCTAGACACCTTATGTTATGGACTGCATTCTACCTGTCAATATGTAGTATTCTTACACTGTATGAACATCTTAAATGACTGAACAAAAAAATCTGAAGATAACAAGGAGCATTTTGTCATTTTTCACAGAAGTTTTTGTTGTAATTCATATTACATACTGCTTTCAAAATGATGGGACAGAATATTATTGCTTTACTAAAAATGAAGTGCACTGTAAAATTTACCATTTTTCAGATTATGTATTTTTAAGTGCTCTCATTCAAAATATGGAGAGTCAAAATGTTTGAAACAACAAATCATATTCTTTAAAATTATTAGGCTGTGAGTACAAATGGTATGTTTGAATAGAAAATACAGCTTTAAAAGTATTTAAAATTCAAGTCAATGAATTACTTACCTTTCTTTTGACAGCAAAACATAAGCTCAAGTTTGCCAAGCAAGTCGGCATTCTCATATTTGTCCTCATCTGCTTTTAGCCAGAAACAGTTTTCAGTCATTTCATGTGGCCTAATCTGCAAATCAAAGAGATATCAAATCTTCCTTGTAAATGTGTAGCATAACCCTCCTTAAAGCTTTACTTTGCTGTAAGGCAAAAATTAACAATGGTCAGGCTGCTGGATGCTAAGATCCTGTGTATCACACCAAACAATATTGTCTTATTTGTCTAATTATTTCCTACTATTTCTAGGCGTTGGTATCATAGACTCTTAAGGTCAGAAGCAATCAGTATGCATCCTTCTGTTGTCCCTTGTTTTGTATTTAAATAGCTCTTTGAGCTAGGGACTGTCTCCATCATGTGTGTGCATACAACACCTAACATAATCAAGTCCTGGCCCAGAGAGTCCTATGTAGTACAATAATACAAAATAATAACTGAACACTTGAAAGGCTGTATGTTCAAAAAGTATTTCAATCATTATCACAACTACAAAGACTTGTAGTTTTGAAAATATAGTATTTTTAAAATATGTTTATGTACTGAAGATAACAGTGTTTAAAAGAAATGAGATTCTAAATTTTAGAAGATGTCATAGCAAATTTGATATGAGTCTAGATTTAAAATATCATTAATCTTAAGGAAGACCATCTCAGAACACAATTGATTATGACAGGAATTTAATACTGTAATTTTTTAGCTATATTTTTGCCTGTAGATACCTCTTTACATCGAGATTTTTGGTCCAAACATTTATATTATTAATATAAGGAGAATAAATAATAAACACACAAACTGATAATTTTTTAAACACCATCAAATGATAAAAGACCGGAGATGGAGAGACCGACAGAAGCAGAAAAAACTAGAGGGAGGAAGAACAACAAAGTGGGGAGAAAAGAAAAAGTAAAGCCTTCTAAACCCTTAATAGGAGATTAATACAACATTATATTTTCATGAAAACTGACATTCATTCTAGACAATTTACCCATCTGAGAAAGCCAATTACTGTAATTTCTATGTAACATTTGGCACCAGGAATTTTCTACATTTAAGTTTTACCTTTGACCAATTGAGCCTTTTCATGGTTATCTCAGGTTTGAATTCTTTTTTAGGCTTCAATCCAAAGGGCAATGTATGTGGAGGCGGAGACCACTGCACTCCAGGAAGGCCCGGCGGAGGAGGAGGAGGTGGTGCACCAAAAGATGAAGGCATTCCTGAAGTATTCAGAAATGGTGGCGGTGGAGGAGGGGGGGGTGGTGGTGGTGGTGGCGGCGGCAGCACTGTTCCATTATAAGGTGCTGGTGGAGGTGGTGGTAGTAACTGTTGAGGTGCTGCAGAAGTTGATGGACAAACAGATGTCCCTTGTGTCGATGGTAAAAAATGAATACCTGACCCATGGGGTATAGAGCCATACTGAGGAGAAAATGAAAATTTTATTCAGATTTTTTTTTAAAACTGTGTTGTAAGGTTCACATTTACGGAATAAAAGCAAAAGTAATGCTTTCAATGACGGACTCCTTTTCCATGAAACAATGAAATATGAATATTATTGAAGCAGTCGAGGTCTCTTTATATCCTTACCTTTCATAATAAGAGTTCTTTGCCTTGCAAATATAAATTTAGACACAGAAACATAGATACTACATTTGACATCTCATTTCATTGGACATGGTACAACTGCTAACACAGACAAGGTGAGGTAATATCTTTTAATGGATCAATTTCTGTTTGTGAGAGAGGCAAACTTCTGCACTTAGAAATCTTCAGAGTATTTCTAAGAGAAACTTGTCTTGCTCCTTGATGGATTCTAAACCAGCCAGAGTTTGGAGGAAACCAAAATCAAAACTGTCAGAACTTGAAGCTACTATTACAGATCAAGGAGAACTATTTCCAGCAATGAAGGATCCAGAACCAGTGGCATCACTGGCACAGCTTGGTCCCAAAATTTAATTCGTGTATTACATGAACAAAAAGGACTTGGAAAAAAAAATTCATTTTCCTAGGTAAGAGCCATTCACTCTGAGAAGAAAGCTTTGATTCTGCAAATAACATTCTAGCTCTATTACTGGTGAAGATAATATCATTTTGTGTTTGGAAAGTTAAATCAATATTGTGCTGTCCAAAGACTGCATGGTCTGTAGCAGAGTGAAAAATTGATCACAGATTGTTTGGTGAGGTGGACTTCAAATTTACAGGAATGTATGAACGGCCATAATGGGTCAGGCCATTGGTCCTGACTGATAGCCATTGGTGAACCTATCCTTACCAGGTACATTCCAGTGAGAGGCTGATATAACAGATGAAGCCCCAGAACAGGATCCATAGAATAAAAGTGAAACAGACACTAAAGACAATTCAGGAAACACTACTTTTCAATCTGCTTTTGGAAAGAAAAGAAAAAAGTGTGAAAACGGGAATAGAAAGCAGGTGTAAGAAAAGGTGTAACAAAAGCAAGGTATACAGAATCTGTTCAAGTAGTACTTGACAATTATCAGTTTTCTTGGTATTTTAAATTAAGTTATTAAATTAATACTTTAATACTAAAAAAACTCTATGTCCAGCACCTAGAGCAGTGGTGGCGAACCTATGGCACGCGTGCCAGAGGTGGCACTCGGCGCCCTCTCTGGTGGCACGCACGCAGCAGTGAGGGACCCCCGCGCAGGCGGGCAGCCCCCACCGCTCCCTGCAGACTCCCCGGGCTGCAGCTTCGCCGCGGCAGACCCGGCCCGAGCCCGGCCTCTGGGCTGGCCCTCCCCGCCCCCAGGGCGGAGCAGGCAGGCTCAGGGCCGGAGCATACGCGCAGGCCTCCCTGCCTGCCTACCCCATGCGGCCGGGGCAGCGGGGTGGCCACGGCCGGAGCAGGCTCCCGGGTTCTCACCCGCCAGCCGCCTCGACTTCCCAGCCCGGGGCTGGGGCCGGGACCGGCTCCGCTCCGCCAACAGCCTCGGCCTCCCGGCACGGGGCCAGGATCGGCCTCCGGTGTCGGGGTCTGCCCTGCCGGGGCCGCGTTCGGGTCCCCGCCGCCAGCGGCCTTGGCTTCTTTCTTTTTTTTTTTTCTTCCTTCTCTTCTTTGCCTTCCTTTCTCTTTCCTTCCTTTTCTCTTCTTTGCCTTCCTTTCTCTTTCCTTCCTTTTCTCTTCTTTGTCTTCCCTTTTCTTTCCTTCCTTCTCTAACTTCTTTCCTTCTCTCCACCTCTCTTTTCCTACCTTTTTTCTTCCTTTCTCTCTCTTGTTTGCCTTCCTTTTTCTTTCCTTCTTTCTCTTCCTTTTTTCTTTCTCTTCTTTGTCTTCCTCTTCCTTCCTTCTTTCTTTCTCGTCTTTCTCTTCCTTCTTTCCTTCTCGTCTTCCTCTTCCTTCCTTTCTTCTTTCTCTTCCTTCCTTCCTTCTTTTTTAAAAAGCTTTTTAAAAATTAATTTTAAATAAAAACCTTTCTAAAAATTAAGTTGTTTGTATCATTGAAAGCTCCGTTATTGTGTTTTTCTTTTAAGACAAAAGATGTTAATGTATAAGTTGTTTTTTCTAAACTAAAACCTCAGTATTGGCACTTTGCGATAAATAAGTGGGTTTTGGGTTGCAGTTTGGGCACTCGGTCTCTAAAAGGTTCGCCATCACTGACCTAGAGCATATGAACGGGTGACTTTTTTAATCTAAAATAATCTGTATTTTATGCTCTTTTGACAATTATTAGTTGCAAGTTATTTTAAACTTCTTTAATAAAGCGTTGATTGATAATATTATAAACATCAGAAATACATTTTGCACTACCGATTCTCATTTATATTACTGACACAGAAAGGAGAATTCCAGCAACGGTTTATTTATTGTTTGTTTCTTTTTTAAATGTCTGAAGGGCCAGATGAAAGTGATAATGAAATGGATTAAAGTGATCATGAAATTATAGACATTTTAAGGAAAGAAAGAAATGGAGAACAATATAGCCAGGACAATGGACTTCAAAAATGCAGACTAACAAATGCAGAAAACAGTAAAGAAAACCTAAGAAAATGAAATTCAGGAAACCTGGAGACCATCTCAATGGAAAGGGAAGATGAGAAAAATAGAAAGACATCAGTATAGCTCCATTGGGAGCTCTTTAATGCCCTGAAAATCAAAATGGAATCCTGGAAAAAGTAGAAACGGATGAATTGCTAAGGAGGAGTACAAAAGAATAGAGGCAAGCATATAGGAACAAAATTTAAAAAGCTAAGGCACAAAATGAGTTTCACTAGCACGTGACATAAAACACAATAAGAAAAGTGTCTTTTAATACACTAGGACCAAGAGAAAGAGGAAGAAAAGTGTAGATCCTCTACTTAATGGGGAAGGAGAGCTAATAACCGATAGCATCAAGATCGCTGAGATATTTAAACTCCATTTTGCTTCATAAACAAATGGTGACTAGATCCTTCCTCTCTTGTTGTTAATAATAATTGTGTGAAGTTACACAAGCCAAAGCAGGGAAAGAACCGGTTAAACAACATTTAGAGAAGTTAAATATATTCAAGTCAGCATGGCCTAATGAAATTCATCCAAAGATACTGAAGAAACTAGCTAAAGCAACCTCAGAATCATTAGCAATTACTTTTTGGAACTCATGGAGTATAGGTCACCAGAGAACTGAAGAAGGACAGTATAATACCTATCTGTTAAAAGGGAAAGAGGAGAGAGGGAATTATAGACCCATGAGCCTAACTTCTGGAAAGGTACTGAAACAAAATATTAAGCAATTAAATTTTAAGCACCTAGAATATAATAGGGCTGTAAGTAATAGCTAACATAGATTTGTCAAAAACTAAATCAGACCAAACCAACCTATTTTTTTTTCTTTGACAGGGTTACTGCCCTAGTGGAAGTGGGGAAAAAAATGAGGAGAATGGTTCCTTTCCCTGTGCAGTAACTAGAATTCTTCTAGGTGTGTTCCCCTAAGGATGCTCCTTTCTAAATTCAATAGCACTTCCTGCACCTTTGATCAGAAATTTTTCATAGCAGTGTCTGTTCAACACAAACACAAGCATGCATGTTAGTCAGTCTCATCCCCCACGCCATTGTTATACAACGCTCAGTTCCTTCTCTATCACGAAGCTCAGTGAGGGAACTCCAAAGCACGGGGAAGTAGGTGGGTAATGGAGCATCACAGAGACACACATCTTGAAGAATTACAGTGGCTGCATATGTTGACTAGCCATTTCTTCTTTTTCAAGTAGTGTCACTACAGGTGCTCCACTGCAGCTGACTACCAAAGAGTACTCTATAAGGGGTGTGGCAGTGAGTTCTTTGAAGTTGAGTCCAGAACAGAGCAGAGTACAGAACACAGTACCAGAGACTGAGTTGTGACTTATCACATAGTGTTTGCTGAATATAGGTATAAATGTTCAAGTAGCGGCTTTACAGATTTTGATAATCAGCAACATTCTTGAGGAAGGCCATAGAGGTGACACTAGACTTTGTAGAATGACTGCGTATATTTGAAGGTAGTTGGATATTGTAAGACTGATATAAAGAGTTAATGCAGCCTGACATCCACTTGGAAACTACTGGTCGGAGATTGCCAATACTTTTGACCCGGCAAGACAAATAACTTGTGGGTCTTTTTGTAGGGCTTTGTTCTGTCTAGACAGAAGCCCAGGGCTCTCCTAACATCCACAATGTGTAGCAGTGCCTTCAGACAATTTAGATGCAGTTTTAGGTAGAAAACTGGCAGGCAAGTGGGCTGATTGAGATGGAACTTGAAGGAAACCTTAAGTAAAATTTGAGGTGGGATCCTTGTTATTAAAACACTGAACAGGGGAATTCTATCAGGACCCCATTTCTCCAACCTATCATGCCAACATAATGGCTATCAGGAGTGTTGTCTTCACTGACAAATGGAGCATAGAGCAGTTAGTCAGGGGTACAAACAGCAATCTTGTGAGGCATTTAAGAAGCAGCCTGAAGACCTATACTAGACAACATTGAACAGGCAGAGAGAGGCTTCCCAGGCCGCTGAGGAATCTCTCTGTGGTCAGGTGGGGAAAGACAGAATAACCTTCTATTGGGGGGTAGTAGGCCACGATGGTTGCCCTTATGGAGGTCATCGACAGACCTGAGGTTTTCAGAGGTGGGCCACATCCAGCTATCCGGATGTAATGTGGTCACTGGTGGAATCTGTCTGCAGTCACACAGTTTACAAAACACATCCCTTTTTGAGACACAGCACTGTGAGTTTGAGAAGAAGAATATTCCAACCTCTTAGGAGACAAGGTGGGGACTGGTGTGAAGAGCAAAAAGACAGCTGTATTAGGTAAGGAAACTACATTTGTTTGTGCCAGGTCAGAGCTGCTATTACAGTAATCCTCTCTCTTTCTTTATTTTGAGCATAACTTTGGTTATGAGGGGAGTCGACAGGAATGTATATAGTAGGGTTGATGACCATTGAAATTAAAAAGCATTCCCTAGGGACTGGTGATCCAAATCATCCCTCGAGCAGAAGCGAGTGCATTTCTTGTTCAACTACATGGCAAGTAAATCTATCTGAGGGATGCCCCACTGACAGCATATGTAATATTCTAGAATCTATTTCCCACTCGGGGTCTTGAAAGAAGTATCTGATTAGTGCATCTGTAGTCAAAGTTTGCCCCTGATTAGTGGGAGGGACCAGAGACAAGAGTATTTCACTGCTCTGAATTCTAGGAGATTCATGGGTAACATCACCTCTTTTAACGTCCACTTGCCCTGGATGATGTAATGTCTAGATGTGCTCGCCACTCTAAAAGAGAGACATCTATCGTTACGATGACTGTTGGGGGCAGGATGTGCATATGGGATTCCAGTACAAATGTTTGTGATGGTATTTCCATGTGTCAAGTGATTATTTTACAGTGGTAGGCATGGAAAGAAGCATATCTGAAACATGTCCAGTTGGCAAAAGAATGGTTACTGACCTTTATAACTTCTTTGAGATATGTTGCTCATATACATTGCATATTAGTTATCTGTGCACCAAATGCACCAGTGCCAAAGATTTTACCCTTTGTGGTATCCATAGGGCCGGCACTAGCACCCTCTGGGGTTTCATGCATATGGCCCTGGTATACGGGTACCGAAGGCCCGACTCCCTTTCAGTTCTTGTTGGTGGAACTCTGACAAAGGGGAATGAGGGTGTGTGATGCAATGGACATGAGAAAAATCTCAAAGGACAACAGTTACAAAAGTCAGTAACCATTCATTCTTCGAGTTCTTGCTCACATCTACTCCATATTAGGTGAATTATCAACAGTATCTCTGGAGGTGGGCTAAAAGTTCATAAACATGCCACTTGTGTGACACACTGCACATGCCCACATGTACACCTATATGGTGTGATTGTGTATCATCCATGTTCACCCTTATAGTGTAATTGTGCTTTGTTTAATACAAAGTGTGTGATGTAAGATGTTTTTTGAATGCTCATGGCATGCTTAACATTATTGTTATAATGCTATATTTGATTTGATTTCAGTAAGGCTTTTGAAAAAAACGTATTCAAAAGAGTAGTTATGAATGGTTCACTGTCAAACTAGGAGAGCGGACACGTTGGGGTCCCATAGGGCTCATTCCTGAGTCCGGTACTTTTCAAAATTTTCATTAGTTATTTGAATAATGGAGTAGAGCATATTCTTATAAAATAAAAAGATGACTTCCGAGGGTGTAAAAGTACTCTGAAGGATAGGATTAGAATTCAAAACAATCTTAAACTGGAGAATTGGTGGAAGGTACTACACTTGGGAAGCAAAAAGAAAATCAAACGCATAAACAAATTGGGGAATAGCAAGGCAGGTGGCAGTGTGACCAGAGATTTTTGTCCCAAGACATCTAAACTATAAGTTATATGTCAGGAAGCAATTGACAAAAAGCCTCAGAAGGGATTTAAATTCCAGTAGGACAGCAGTACATAGGGTTCTATACTGTTACAAAGTAACAACAATAATTAGGGTCAGTTGCAAGGTAATGGGTGATAATAGGAAACGATTATAAAGTAGCAACAGTAGAAAGGAACATTTTGTGTTAAGCAATTAGGATAGTTAGCACCTAGAGAGAGAAGTGTAGATAAGGTCTTTTCAACTTATGGATGATCAGTGGTTTAGCCCTTTTCCCTACTCCTTAGGAAGCCCTATATACCTACATTTTTCCTAAATAATGTTAATACTTTATTCAATAAACTTTATATCTCTTTACTGAATTAATTTTTAATTCGCTTTTCTTTCTTTTCCAGCCTTTAAATAATCTTTATTTTCTCTTTCCCCTTTCTCCGCTTTGGTACATTCCTCTTCCCCTCCCGTCCCCTTCCATTTAGGGATGATCTCATGGTATTGTGACCTCTCCACTCCCCCTCCCCTCTCTATTTTGACCTTCTGGCACGTTTTTACTCCCAGCCCCTCCCATACCCACACCAGAGTACGTTCACTCCCCCTCCCGTCCCTAAGGCCATAAAAGGTCAGCCAATCACAGCGAAGGTTCGTTGGCGATTGAAAGCCTCAGAAAGTGCTGAAGTTCTGCCCAGCAACTACTGACAAGCAGGCACTCTGTTGTCAGAGATTGGCAGCCTGAAAGAAAGCCAGAAGAGGCTGTACCAATGACCCAGGAAACTAACGCAGCCCCGGACCAGACACCCTGAGGTTTGCAAACTGCAGAGACCTGGCAGGTCAGAGACCAAGACCAAGACTGGACCCAAACGTTGGACCAAAAACCTGAGGGCACCAAGACAGACCAGACCCAAAAATCTTTGGTAAGACATTGCTGTGTTAAAGAGTCTAGGGTAAATTGGCTAACCAAGTCCCGACATATATATTGAGACTCTAAGGCAGCCTTTGCCTAATGACAGAACAGAATAGGAAGCATAAGATGAGCCAGACGGATTTGTAAGGTTTTGTAAGTCAAGGTGTGGCGCTTGTGGGGTCTGTGTGTTAATAAAGCTGAAAGAATGTGACTTGAATGAGAAGGGCTCATCTCCAACCCATTCCACAAATAACTGATCACCATTTGTTGAACGACATAGGAGATTAGGATATTTAGTAATTATAAGGTATAGAGTGCAAGTCTAGTGATAAGTATTAATAATATGTAATTGCTTTATATGGTTTGTATGTTTATATGGTAGAATGGTTCAGCAGAGTCGCAGCATTCTATTTGGCTGTTAAACTGTCATTTGACTCTCCGTTTATATGATTTATGTTAAAAATATACTCAATACTTCAATTTTATTATGTTAATGTGAAAACAAATAAATGTTAAGATTTGTTTTTGAAGAATTTTCTGCTCTATGTCTGTTCTTGATCAATGGGCTGTAGTCGTATTTTCCGAGGGATTAGATCATTAAGCAAGCAAACCACATTAAAGTTACCTCGAAATAATGATTTTTAATAGATATAATATAAATAGTCGGGTAAAACTGAGGCACAGAGGTAACAGTACTGCTAAAAACAGACGGGGATTAATAATGGATCATAAACTGATTATGAGTCTATAACATGATGCAGTTGTGAAAATCATTAATTGTTAATATCATTCTAGGTTATATTTAAAAAAGTATCATGTAAGATAGAGGAGGTAACTGTCCCACTCTTCTTGGCACTGGTGAGACCTCAGGTCATATACTGTGTCCAAATCTGGGCATATCACTTTAGGAAAGACATGGACAAACTGGAGTGAGACTAGAGGAGAGCAACAAAATGACAAAAGGGTTGGCAAACCTAATCTGCAAAGAAAAGTTAAAACAACAGCAGATTTAGCTTTGAGAAAAGAAGATGGAGGGGTGAGCTGATAACAGTCTTCTAGTATGTTAAGGGCTGTTATAAAGAATACCCTGGTCAAGCCCTTATTCTCCATTTCCATTCAAGGTAGGACAGAAAGTCCTAATCTGCAGGAAGGGAAATGTAGGTTAGATATTAGGAAAACATTTTGAATTATAAGGATAGTTAAGCACTGGGATAAGCTTCCTAGGGAGATTGTGGAATCCCCATCATTGGAGATTTTTAAGAACAAGTTAAAAACATCTGTCAAGAATGGGCTAGGCTTACTTAATCCAGCTCCATCACAGCGGGCTAGACTTGATTTCTCAAGGTCCTTTCCAGCTCTACGTTTCTATGGTTTTATGATTCTTTGATTAAGCAAAGGACAGAAAATGCTTCTACAACAATGAAACAATACAATAAAAGAATACAAAAAAATAGTTCACAACTACTATATTCCTTTAAATTGTTCACCCTTTTCCAGTCCAGTGGAGCTCACCCAAAGTTCCAAAAGATAATTGCTAATGGTTCTGAAATTGTGTCACCTTGACCAGTAGGCCCCATTTTTCAAGCTCTGGTTAATAAATTAAAATAAGTAATTATGAATATACATCAGGGCTACAAAACAGCTATGGTAGAGAGAGAGAAACAAAGGGGTCCCAGTATACAAAATTAACCATGTTAAGAAGCAACCAATGGAATGAGGGAACAAAGTGTTTCTTTTTCAACTTCTATTAAATATTCCAATTTGCCTGAGGTTATTTTCTTGCAGCATTCAAAAATGTAATAAATCAAAACAGTTAATTTTTGATGTATTAAAAATTGGAAACCTGATTTGTATACGACTTGTGTCAATGTTTGTCGTATACACAACATAGGCACACACCCTTCCCTCCATCTAAAGATACGTTAAAATACTATATTTAGTTCAATGAATTAAAAACATAGAATACAACTCAAAAGCTAAACAGCATCTGATGTCCCCAGCAAACAATAGGTATTTTGTCAGTTTTGCCAAGAAATGTATATAAAATTTGGCATTTCTTACACCATGAACCTGAAGGTCTACTATTATAAGAAAAGAGTTAAATACTTTTTGAAGAAGAGTTTAGACATTTGTTTGGTTCTTTGTTTTTGGTAAAGAGATATGTATCTTTAAATAAGTGGTTAGCTTCTTAATAGTGTTTAACAAAAATGAATGGCTAATTAAATCTATAATATATAAACTAATTCATTTGTCAGTGAAACTAAGATTTTGAACTCTGTCTATACAAGTTCAAGATCTAAACTAACAAAACATGATCAAAAATTTATTTCACTGTCTTACTACATGTACATCTTACATAAGATGCTATGCTTCTAGTCAATTTTTAGATTTTCTCCCTTTTACTTCTGGGTATAAAACATTGGGAAATCCTTTGGTTACATGTTCTTCTTACCTAAATGTTAAATGTGCACTAGTTATATGTAAGTTATCTCCTGTAAAATCTGGATTTACTCCCTTTTTTGTCATCTTTTAAAATCTGTTTACTTTTGGAAATTGAAAAATTATCAGAAAGTGTTCTCATTCAGCTGGAGGTTATCTTTCTCTGCAGGATACCCATGACTGAAGGTTCAGAAAAATAAATTGCATGAGGAATAATTTCCTGGGGTGGGATAAAGATCAGTGATGAATGCCAAATCTACGAACAGAAGATTTCTTACCCTTTGTGGTTAATTATTTAGGAAATATGTGACAACTAAAGCAAAACCCAAATGAAATATAAGGAACTAGTTTAATTAGCAAAAGCCCAGGCACAAAACAGGGATCAAAGGGGAACTCACACAGCTAATTAATGTTATATTACAATTCTTTTTAGAAACATTTATGGCACACAGAAATAAAAGAAACTGATAGTATACTATGTACTGAAAATGAGTTGATTTTTTTTTCTTTTCTAAAAAACCTCACACATTCTATTAAAGTATTAACTATCATGTACTTTTTTCACCAGTGACATTATGGCTATGTCTACACTTGCAAGTTAGGTTGACTTAAGGAGGCTTAAGTCGACCTAACTTAGTCCCTGTCCACACCAGGCTTTCATTAAGTCAGCTTAAGAAATTCCTTAAGTCGACTTATTGAAAGGTTGGGTCGACTTAATGAGAACCACCGGTTAGGTCGACCTAATCCATAGGTTGACTCCTTAGGTCGACCTAAGCACAGTGTGGACGCTTAAGTCTACTTTATTAGGTTGACCTACAGGCAGTTAGGTTGTCTTACTAAGTCCCCGTTCAGGGGAAGCACTTTGTTAAGTCGACTTAATTAACAAAGTCGACCTAACTTTTTGTACTGTAGACATAGCCCAAAGTATTAAATATCATTTAATATTGTCCTTTACCTGGCGTCTAAAAGCCTGTAATTCTGCTTCTAGCTCATTGATTTTTTCTTCTTTTTTCTGCAGCAAGGACTGGGTCTCCTGATGGACTATAATTTCTTTTTCAAACTGTAAGGAAAAAAGACAACAACATGAGACTATAGCTGATATTATCAACAGTGCTATGTTTCTTCAGAAAATTCTAATATTTCCTTGACCAAGAAACCAATAGCTGTCCTACCAGTTGTTAACTGTCTCCTGAACATTTTATTCATCAAAAGAAATAAACCATAGTAATTGCTAGTGCCAAGAAGCGATGGATTATTTCACAAATTTCATCCAAACCTATCAATCAGCTTAGCACAGTATCCTATAGATTTTAATGTAGGAATTTTGATGTCCCAGCTTCACACTAATCTTTTACTTAGATCAAATGTGTATTATGTTAAAAGGACTTTTCTAAAAGGTGAAAATTACTGCAAAGATCAAGATTAAGACAAAGTTGTACATGGGGACACACTATTCAAGGATGTGAAGTAAATGCAAAGGTTTGACTTTGAAAACAGATTTAAATCTAATAATGATTATGTATATTGTAAAGACTATAAAATGTGTCAGTTTTTAAATTCAATTTCCCCCAGTATATTCTACTGGGTAAAAAGTTTATGACATACAACTCTAGTCATATGCAAGGTTAATTTCTAACTGTCTAAAGCTAAAGACTGCTGTTTAGGACTTAAAAAAAAATCTATCAGGTATCTGTAAATGGGGTCAAAATGTAATAACCAACTTTTTTCTAGGTCTCTGCCTTCTACTGTACAGACACACATACTACAGAGTTTCCACTAATAAGTAAATAAACATAGTTACTGAAAGATAAGAATATGTTGTGAATTGTCACATTTGCCTTGACAGCAAAATTTATACAGTAATCCAGTATGCCCTGTTTCTGATTAGATAACTTCAGTCACTTCAAAGATACTTACTTTCCTGGACAGTTCGGAAGCTCTCTCTTCAAATTCTTCTATTTTTGCTCTATCTACACAGACATCTAAAACCAAAGTTATAAGGTTCTTAATTTTGTATACCATTTAAAAACTCTCTGCTTTAAAAAAATGCATTTCTAGAAAGTAATCATTGCTAAAAATGTTCTCACCTATTAAATGACTGAAATCTACATCTAATTTTTTACGATAGGAGAAATCTGGGTCTGTTCCGCTTCGATGTAATACTATCTGGGACACACATTCTTCAATTAATTTGAAATACTGGGGGCTAAAGAAGGAAATAGAAAGAAAACATTTTAGTGTATTTACTTTTCAGTGCATACTTTTAGGGTTAGGGTTAGTGTCATAAATCAAAGGTATTCCAGAATGATTAAATTAGCAGCCAAAGCATTTAGAATGACTCTCATCCATAGAACTATGGTTTTAAATGGCATCAAGTCCACAGCATTTCACCATTCAAGGACAAAAACAGCTACACCCAAGGTTCTTAAAATTTTTAAAGTAGCATGGACCAAATCCCTCTCAAATATGATGCCAATCAAGATAACACAATATCTGTCTCACCTGCAGCAATTGCTAGATTGCTCACGTTTGTCATTCAAGTAGTTTTAGCTTTAAATGCAATTGATATTTTTCCTCGGAAAATGCCCACCCTTGTTTTGCTCTTCATTTTTTCCACAAAGGGACAAAAATTTGAGGAGATATTTTGAATGACTGAGTCCTACCTAAGTAGAAAGCAATGGCTCTCTGCACATACAAAACATGGATCATCACTTCATCTCTAAGTATGTGTCTGGTAAACAAATCACTTGGTAGTAGCAAAAAATTGAAAACTACTGTTTTTGAAAACTTGGGGTAAAAGCTTAGAGGACATACCCTTATAAAAAACTGTGCAGCAGAGGTTTACTATGAGACCTTGCAGCTCCCCTCATCTCTTTAAACTAAGTGATGTCCAACTGGAAGGTCTCTTTGACAGAGAGAAGTAAAAGGGAGTATGCAACCAGCAGTTCAAAAGGGGGACCTATCAGAGATGATGAAACTAAAAATCATATTACAGGGTGGTGTAGGGTCTCTGACTATGAGAAGAATCTACTCAAAACTATAAAGTATTTCATCATGGGATGTGAAACCCTTACAAAGTTGAGACTGCAGCCATAAACTCCAAGGGAACAAACTGACAGACCTTGTTCTTTCTGGAAGCGCAAATGCTGCAGGATGTCTTCTGGCTGGTCTATCAATATTGCAGTCCAGACTGCCAAGGTATGATTTGTAGAGCATTCTAAAATGTTGGGCTGTAGCTGTCTCATATAGACCATGCTGACACAAACTAAAAGGTACTTAAGTTCAATTAAAAGTCATGCTTGAAAACTAGATGTTCATATTCTGCTTATCTATGGGTTGGGTTTTTGTGCTGTTTTTTGGCACAGCCCCAAATTTTTGTTGAGCGTACTAGAGAGAGATAGAAATGGCTATTTTTATTAGCTTGTGTCATTATCAAACATCAACAAAATAACAGGCATTTCTCTGTCCCCCTGACTTTCTCCCTAATATCAAAGGTCTGATAAATTCTAACCCATTTGTTAAGTTACCAAAAATGTTCCAAGAAACTTAATTAGAGCAGCATTTGGCAGCCTAAATGTAAGCGAAATTAGCAGCTCCTCCTATAGTTTGTTTATTTTGGGCCAAATTTTTAAAAAGACATAGTTTGTGCATTTCTAAATTGAACACTTGGAACTCACAATGTAAAAAGCATAAGTAATCTTAATTTAAGCACATATCTCAACAGTTGCAGAAATAAAATTACATCTTTATGCACCTGGTCTTAGTGTTTATGTCATATTTATTGCAAGCTTCTAACATGATTCCCATGATCAGTAAAAAGATTAATTCAGTTTGGCACAACAGAACACAAAAGCTAAAAATGGGATATTTACCACAATTTTAACTTACCGTATAAAATAATCATTTCGTATAAGCAAAAGATGCTGGAGAATAGAAAGAAAATATCCTTCGGCACTAGTGTCCTTAACTGTGTTCCACAACATATTGTAAACATCATTTGCTTCAGTAAACAAGTTAAGGAGAAGAAAAAAGGAACTCTTATTTGCAATCCAGGATATAAATCTTTTTTTTTTTTTTAAACAAACTATTAAAATGCAGGATATTCTAAAGCCCTACTTGAATTGTGGGACGACTGCCAAAAAAAAAAAAATCTCAGTTGTGTTGTAGACAAGACATGAAAAATTATGAAAAAGTAATAATGAACCTTATTATTTGGGTAATAGAGTTCATTACTACTTTGTTGTGATTTTCCGCTATCGGCTACCCAGTAATAAGAACAGTGGCTCCTGCCATCAGCCCCAGGCATAGCAGAGTTCCTGTTATCAGAACAGTTGTGGAAGCTTAACACCGCAGAATCCACAATTTCTGCAGAATCACAAGTTAAATAGGGCTTTAAATATACTGTTTAAACGCAGTAAAGAAAAATAATATTTCAGTCAAGTTTTGAATAACAAAATCTCATATTGTTAACACAACAATGGAATTGAATTTTCTGATATTAAAGCATTTTTATTTGTAAATTTAATTTTGTAAATTTAGGTTTCTCACTCTCAAAAGGATATTCTAGTTCAGACCTAATATCTTCTAAACGATGGGAGAACTCAATCATGTCTTCTTCCTTATGCTCACTGAAGACTTTCAGCTGGATATCTAGAGCATCATTCTTTATAAATTTCAATTGCTGCAAAGAAAAGGTAGGAGAATGGTACACCAAATTAATAAAATGTTGGCACCTCCCGAAACAATCTCTTCCCAGTGCCAACAGAGCCATGTATATGAGTCCTTTTAAATCTGACCAACTTTCATAGGTTTATGTTATTTTAATATTTAACATTACAAGAACTCCTATTGGTTATTTAACATTAAGTACTCAATAAAAAGACAGTATCAACACAACATGCTATTCTATATTTAAAAATTAGAGCTGATGATTTAATAAAAGTTGGAGACACTTTTTTCATTCCTCTTTCAAAACTGGTTTACAGATGTAACCCCTTTAACATTCAGACATGTATATTATTCTAGAAGGCATTTTATATACCTCCCCCAACTCGCATAGTTTACAAATTTAAATATTAATACAAAGACAGACTACAGGGACACTTACTGGCAATATCTCTTTCAATCCAGAACGCATAAATTCATTTCTGATGTGGAGCCTGAAGTCCAAATCTTCAGGAGATGTTACAAGAGCATTGATAAGCTGCATACAAGCTACCTACAATAGATAAAAACATTAACTGTAGTATTTCTTAGTTCTCACTATATTTTAACGTTAAGAGGGCATTACTGAAATTGGAATACCTACTCTTTCAGTGTGCTTCCGATTTTAGTCTGATATGTAATCTGTCATCTTTAAAGTTATTAATAAAGATACGTTAATTTACCAGCATCTACATAAGCCATACATGTTAAACACAAAAGTGAGATAGGACTTGTGAACCTTCCCATAAAACAATGCATTTCAGGACTGTTCAGTTCTGTTATTCTATATGCCTTACGTATTTTAGTTTCTTTAAAAAAAAAAAAAAAAAAAGCTATTTACTGATATATTTTTAACATAGAGACAAGTATATCGTATTACTAGAAAAGTGTACTTCTGTTTTCCAATACAATAAATGTATTCTCATTTCTACCCTTGATAGATAATGAGAAAATTAAAATCCCAAATGGCCTGGAAATGGCACAGGACTTTAACTATGGCAAAGTGCCCAGTAGAATTTAAAAGGTATTTCAAGTCACTGTTTCAACCAAATTATCTAAAAAACAGGGAAAAATCCAAGACTGAGATACTGAACTATATTGACAAAGGGTGGCCATAAATCCTAATGAAAGATAGACACATTCTTTCTATTGCTCCAAATGCTCTCTCCCCACTAGTCAACAAATCTCCTGGTAAAGTTAGTTCTCATTCAATTCCCAAATCAAAGTAAGCCCACGATCCCATGAATTTAAATGATGAAAAGTAGACTGCAGAATCTCATCAGTGATATATATCCATATTTTAAAACCTGAAAGATAAAAGAAGCCTGTGGAACAGTATTGTCAAAGGAGTTGAAATATTACTGCTTTATTAAGACAGTATTCTAATAAGGAGAGGACGAACACTAGAAAATAACTAATAAAGTTATTCCTCTTACATGAACTTTGAGCACAGCCTAATAACTGTTTGCTTAAGTATAAAATGCATTTTGACCTTCCAAAGAAGGAATTAATCTCTATCTAGGAAACTTGTTTGTCCCTACACTCTATCTACATGTCATACACTGCCACTGTGACAAATTGTGCTGCATGTACACCCTTATGGTCTGAATACTGTATAATGTTCATCCCTATAGTGTAAATGTGCATTGTCTAATGCAAAGTATGCTGTGTACCGTGTTTTTGGAATGCTCGCAACATACTGAAAACTACTGTTACAGTAATATGTTTCTAGCAACGTCATGTGTGTGGTTATGAAGCTCTGCTATATAACATTCCCAAATGTGTCTCTCACATGGCTGGAACAGATCCAGGCAAACACTAAAAGCAGAAGTAATTCACGCCTTGCTGAGGCATGCGTACAGGAACAGTGGACTAGCCTAAGTATTTGATAAAGGGAGGCTCATCAACACAGGATATGGAGAAAACCATGTGCGGATACTTTTGTCACCTGACCCTGAAGAGTGGAGAGGTGAGGCACTAGAAATGGGTGAAGAAACAGATCTCTTGCAATCTACCTAGAAGACAACATCAAAACAGACTGCACACAAGAGGGAAGCCTGGTTGGAAGGCTTCCAATCAATTGTGGTGAGAACCATCTAAAGTCTGTGGGGCTATTGAAATGTTAAATGTAGTTTAAAATTCAATTTTCTTTTATTTCTTCCTGAATAAACCTGACATTCTCCTGGCTTGTTATCACTTAAAATCTTCCTGTACTTAATAAAGTTAATTGCTTGTTTTACCTAATGCAGTGCACATGGTTTGGGTGTATGTAGAGACTTCATTTAGAGTGAAGTGATATGCAAAGCTGGTGCATATCAATTTCTTTGATCAATTCACTAATCGATGAGTGTGCAGACTCCTTTGGCGGCAGTGAACTCTGTAAAACAGCAGTTCCTAGGACTGCATCTGTGACGCGGAGGTCATACTATTGCATAATCCTATATGTGGCTGGCCAGAAGCACTCATTCACTAAATAAGGGATAGCTTGCTTGCAGGTGGCTGTACGTGAGCTGTCCCAGGAGTGGGGGTTCACAAAGTGGAACAAGTGCAGGATGAGCCCCAAGAGTGTGGAAACAGGGGAAACACAGTGATATACCAGACCTGACTGCAGAAGGGAGGATGGACTCTAGGTAACAACTGACAGCGCTGTTCATCTCAAATGAACTTTGAGCACAGCCTAATAACTGTTTGCATAAGTTCAAAATGCATTTTCTCCTCTCAAAGAAGGCATTAATCTATATCTAGAAAATGTGTTTGTCCCCACCCTGTTTCCATGTCCTGTATTTCCATTGTATTCATGAAACATAATGGACTCTGGTGGCTACTTTTAATCCTACAAATGTGTAACAAGTCAGCTATTAAGCATGAGTTATCTAAAACCACTAGCCCTATTAGAAAAAGATTAGCTATATAAATAGCCAATAAATCAGACTAAGGATTGACTCCATGCCCTACTTTGTATTTTATCCTACATAAAGAAAATTGAAGTGTGATGTGACCTTTCCTCTCCTCTGTTTAACCTTGCCTCTCCACCTCACCCTCTTAAATCTCTCACGTTCCTACTACTCTGTCAGAAATGCAAAAAAGTTTCTCATCTGTTCACCTCTTACCCCTCAAACACATTCCAGTTACACCATATCATCTCCTGATCTCCCTTATGCCCACTCTCATCTCCTTCCTTCCTGTTCTCCTTAAACCTCTCACTCTCCTTTTACTCTTTCCTCTTATTATACAAGCAGCATGCTTTCATTTCTCCCATCTCTCTGCATTCCCACCACTGATTCTCTGTCACATTAAACATAAGCTGCTTGTCTTTACTTTTAGGCCCTTCGTTCCCTATCCCCCACTCTACTGATCATCTCTCATTTGCTATGACATGTTAACTGTGCTTCTGAACAGCACTTGACACCAGCCTCCATCTCCCACTTGTTTAAAAATAAAACAAGCACTTCTGTGCTTTCTCCTGTGCTGTCGTTTTCAAGCTTGGGAGGTGCTCCCTAGAAGTATCATCTGCAAAGCCACCTCATTATCCACCTTAAAAACCCTCTGCAAACTCTCCTTTCCTGTGATGCCTACAAAAAGGTTGGCAACAGTTAGATTCCAGGTGTGCTGAGTCCACTGTTTATTATGCTGACCAATATTGTCTGATTGATCCCTTATACTCCATCCATAGCTATTTGCTGTCTCTTGTCTTTTACTTAGACTATATGGTCTCTTTCTTCTGTATTTGTATAGCACAATGGGATGTTGTTCTATCACGAGGACTTCTAAGCACCATGAGACTATAAACAAGTAATAAATTCAGAGCCTGCATATAGATTTATGAAACCAAAGACAACCAATCAGTCAATAACTATGCTATCTTGACTGTTTAAAGGCTAGTTAGTGTAAGTAGTTGGTGAATATATCTGTGTCAGTTTACATTCTATTTTGTGAAGGCCATTTACAACTGAACTGTTCTTAATGCATCCATTTTGTAGCCAAGAGCATGTCTGGAAATCTATGAAAGAGCAATAAAACTGGAATGACTCTTCCCTACAGGAAGAATAAGAGTTCTACCAGCAGGGCCGTTAACTTGGAAGGGACTATCTGCTCAGAAGCCAATGAGGAAGAAGTCTTAAAGGACAACTGAAGAAAGAAAATGTATAGACTCAAACAGCAATTTCCTTAGAAAACAGATTACTTTGTTTAGATTCCATGATGGAGTTGGATCTTTGACAGGAAAGAAAAGGTTGAACTAATGTTTGATATATCTTGCAGTGGTAGGGTGGGTTAAGTCTGAGAACCCTTCTATAGGAGGTTGAAAAAGATCCTACGGCAACAAGGTGAACCTTAATGAGCTTCCATAGTTGGGGGCTTTCTGCTATTGGGCAGCACTGTGAATTTTTGGAGAATATAGACTTATTCTATCCCAGAGAGGTATTGAGAAGCCCTCCCTTGATGTGAAGTGCCAAGAGACTGGAATGGGTGACTGACTCTGACTCCTAGGTGAAGCAAGTCAGAGAAGACGCATCCTTCCCCTCCGGCAGCTTAGCCCCTACTGAGCTGCCGGGCTGTTTTCATACTTTCTCTTCCTGTACTGGCTCCACCCCTCCGCTTCCAGGGCCTGAGCCCTGCAATGTCTGGGTCCATCCAGGAAGGGCATTCAGGCCCTTCCTTGGGCCCAAGCTCTGAGGAAGACCCAAGTTCCTTGCTACAATTCTCTTTGGGAAAGATCTTGCCATATTTTGGGCTACAGTCTGAAAGTCACAGCACCAACAAAAAATTATCATTAGTCAATATTTTTGCTAACAAACTACTTGAAAAGCAGACAAAGTACATGATTGTAATCTGGAGCTCATATATTGGATGCTTTACCTTCCTATAACTATTCATAATTAACATTCAGAAACTGTTCTTTCTGAGACGTCAGCACCATTTTTGTAAGTACATCCTTTAGTTCGTGTCTGAAAATAGTTTAATGTGTTCTCAAAACTTCTTTTAAAATGTGTCGGGGAGGGGGTGTTCTTTTATCTTTTATATCCACTATGAAAAAATATCCACTATTGAAGAGCAAATATTTCTCTTTTTTGGCTCCTACAGCTTGGCAACATGAGACAAAGACATTTTTAAAAAATTATTTAAATAATGTATTTGAGGACTGACTATATTAACACTCTAATTCAGAGCGCGTTAGTTAAAGATATAGCATTTCTATGTCCCTGCTCTGTTAAGATTGACTTTAGCTCAAGATACCAGACAACAGAAAATCAGCATGTCGTTAGTAACCTTAACACTGCCCATATACATTAACACATTAAAATAAGACATTTAATTACATGACCATAAAACACTGAAACAAAAAATCTGTGTATTATAATAGATTTGTGCAGGATGCATTCTAACCCTTATACAAGTTTTAAAATAAGTGTCTTAACTATTACATCACTAATATAATACTAATATGACTTGATGTATTAGTTCCAATGCTAACACTGCTGAGAATAAAAAAATCTTTAAAGAAGTAAGTAAGGGTAAATTTCATCTTCTATAGAACGATCAGCATAATATTTTAAATCTGAAATGCCTAGTGTAATCTCTGATTTATGTATATCCAATTTTTAGTTTAAAGGTAAGGAATAAAAAGAAACGGAATTTTTTTTAAGGTTCAAGCCTCCAGGGTGGCAACAGATAACTTAGTAGAAGACTGAATAGCAATGAGTGATAAAATTAAAGACAAGTTAAAGAAAACAGGCATCACAACACACTTTATTTTATACCCACATTCTAAAATGAAATGATGCATCTCAGGGTGATCAGTCCCTGCTGGATGGGAAAAATGAATATAATCCTTTCTCTAATGGTACCTTGATAGTAGATGGGTACATCTATCAAAAATTAGTAGCTTATCCTTTTTATAATCATTTACAATAAAACTTTGTAATAAATTAGCATTAAGTCTGCCTTTCATCATATCTATCTTTACACTACCACAATTAGAAAACCTTCTAGTCCTTAACTGGCTACTTAATATTAAACTAAAATTTAATTAACATCTGCATAAATGTCATACTTATAACTATCAATACAGAGCCCCTTTTCCAACACATTAACACTTACCTAAAATACTTGTAGACGTCCTATATCTTGACCTGCATTGTGGTATGACATCATGGAAGTTTGGCATTTTGCAAAAATTTTCATGATACCATGAGGTCAGGCAAGTGCTAAAACCCACCATACTAAAGAACTAAGTTATAGACGAATCTAACGTCTTATTTTGGACCTGGAATTTAAGAGCGACAAAAAAAGAGCTTCTCTTTCCTTGTGTGTTATGCTAACTTGTCTCATGGACGCCACACTGAAATATGGAGATTAATTGCCTGTATTCTGCATATGGACTTTATTGAAAAACATTGCCTGTACAGGTGTGTTTCCTCCTCCAATTCTACCATATTCTTTGAAAGAGAGCATTATTTCTCTACTTTCATTCACAATCCCTGGTTGTTAATTTGCTATCTTGCACCCACTTCCCAAAACCCTACTCATCCTCTTTTTATGCAAGATTTGCAACATTTTAAAAGCAAAGATGTGTCATGATCTACCTTCTCTTTAAGCCCTATTCCTCTCTCCAACGCTTGCTTCCCTCCAATCTTTTCAACACTATCTCCTCCACCCAGTCACTAGTGCTAAGAATTCTCACTTGGTCTTTACCCCCTAACACCCACCCTCAGCTCTATTCCATCAGGACTACTTGTATCCCCCAGTTCCATTTTATGGCTTCCTTTTACTCCACTTTCCTCATAACTGTCTCATGATATTTTCAAAACTGAAATATATTCTAGCTTCCTCCCTTTTCACTAGAAACTTAGCTGTCACCAGGGTCCCTAAAGACCTCTTTCTGGCTCAATCTCAAGATTTCTATTTCATCACTTTCCTCCTTGATATATACCACTCCTTTTAAATGCTCTTTGTGAGGATTCATCCACTCACTGCTTCAGCTAGCATCGGTATACCAAATTACAACATCCACACACCAAATCAAGTTAATAATTTCCTTGGGCTAATAACAAAAGCTATTATTAAATCTTCCTCTCCCCATTTCCTCAACTCTTGCCACCACTCAACCAATCACACACCCATGTTGACCACCCCACTGTTCACTCTTCCCAATATGCTGTTGTGTTTTTTTTCTTTCACAATGCCTTAAAGCTTGAAATGTCC
>ML685807.1:7854868-7936949 GCA_007922175.1 Pelusios castaneus
CAAATGCTTTCATGTTGTGGAATGTGTCGGCGCCATGCATGGCGCCGTGTCCTGCTGTCCTGTTTGTTGGGTTCTGGGTCGGGTACTCAGTGCTGTTACGTTCATTGGGCTCGAGCCCAGCACCAATGTTGGAGTAGTCTGCAATACCGTGTCTGTGGTCGCTGGTGGTGCCGAAGTCTGAGGACTCGGTGATGCTGTCGGTGCCGACAGTGCTGTTGCATTGATCAGCTTCGGCGCCGTTGTCCAAGAATGTTATGTCGCTGCCGGTTTTCCCTTGTAACTAGGGTCGATGCCAGCTGAAAGTAACTGTTTAACCGCCTTCTCCGTCTGCGTGTTGGAGGAGCCTGAAGCCTCCATACCATGCTTTGTTTTGGTTTTCAGAAAAGGCATTGATGATCTTCGCCTTTTCTCAAGCCCCGGAGGCAGAATTAGATGCCTTTTAGCTGTTTTGGGGGCTGAGATTTATTTTTCTTGGCCTGGGTCTGAGCTGGTCTTAGTGATTTCTCTATGAGGAGTAGATTAAGACACTTTATCCATACTGGGTGGCCGTCCGTCGCTGGGTGGCCGTCCGACACAGGCATAGCATCTTGGCATACTTCAGAGTGTTTAAAGCCTGGAGAGCCAGGCATGATCAATAACTTTTTTTTTTTTTTTTTTTAAAGAACAGTTGAGATGACGTTCGGATAAGATCTTGAGGGTAGGTAAGGAAAATGGACAGTCAGATAATGACAAGCTGTGAAGAGAATCACTGGGCTCCAGCCATAGCCGCGGATGGTTAGAGAGGAACTGAGGAGGGGGTCAGGTTGCGCGAATGTAGAAGGGCGCCAAAGCTGCCATGAGACAGGCGCCTCGCAGGCATGCAGCCCCGACAAACACTGCTGAAAATTTCTCCAATCCACGATGCAGGACGCGTGCACACATCAACAGTGGAGCGCCCAAAGGGACACTACTACTTGGAGGAGACATTAACATCTTTCAATTTAACAGTATGACGAAAACTCAACAACAACAGAGGGAGGAAAAAAAAAAAAAAAAGAAATCCACTGAAATTAAACTGTGGTACTTAGTACTAAATTGTGGCCCTGTAGTAGCAATTGCTACAGCAGGTTAGTTTTAACAATAGACAATACCAAAATGAATCCCCTAAGCAATCATTATCCAGCATAATCAGGGCTTGAAAAACATCACTGAGGGCTTGTCTACACTGAGCAGTTCTGTAGGCACTGCTGCCACCGATGTAGCAGCAATGACTGGGCGGCTGGTACTCCACCAGAATGAGAGGCATAAGCTATAGCAACAGGAGACTCTCTCCCGTCCACATAATGTAGTGAAGGTAGTACAGTTATACAATGCAAAGTATACCGATGTCAGCTACGTTACTTGTGTAGCGTAACTTGTGTACCTTTCATCAACAGAGCCACACAATGTAGACAAGCCTTGAGTCACTGCTGTAATCCAAGACAGTAAAATGTGGTCACTTCAAAGTATAAGTTTTTCTACCTGTGCTTAATAGTGACATTTAAAATGGCCCTAGTTAGTCTTTGAAATTATTGTCTAATAAGGGTGCAGATGCTATTTGTATGTCAACAGTTTTCTGCCAGGCAGGATTAACAACATTTCAGCAAAAGTACCTAGCAACAGACAAAGCAGAAACTATATTGCATAATAAAAAGCTTTGAATCTGCCAACAGTTGCAAAGAATGCCTTATAATACATCAAACTGCAAAAGCCTAAAAAACATGAGAGATAATTTATGGAGGATTTAGGAGATTCTCTAGCCAAGAATATAAAGTGACAAGGCATTTTTCTTATTTCAAAATTTAACTGCACATTCTTTTCAGATGTATTTCACTAGGAAAAATAGTGTTTTCTTCATCCATGTCGGCTAGCATGAGGTTACACACACATTACATAAACCCTAGGCTCACCCTCAGTTCTAACTTCAACATATTAACTTGCAATAAACCTACAATCTCTGCCTTTTCTTCGGTAGGATTTTACCTTATGGTAGCTAGTACAAGTAAAGACGCGCCATTTTTCCTAGTGAACGTAAGGCCTTCCAAAGGTACTACTCAGCCATATTTCAAAAGCAGCTCCTACACCATGAAATGTATTAAAAGGATGCATACACTCCACTCCAGGAAAAAAAGACTGACCTTTGTTACAAATGCCCTAAGAATCTTAACATGCTTAATAGAGGTTTTTTAAATTCCTTAGACTCATGAATTTGCCCACCTCAAATTTAGCAAAAGAATCAGTCATTACATGCAAAGTTTTAAGTTTCAGACTTTACCTATTTCAAAGTTTTTGTGGAGTGGGAGGGGGGAAACTTGGTGATCCAAAGTGGATGCTTCTGTGACTATCTGCATCAATCAAAATTAACTTAAAACTAGCTACAAGATGTCATGTTTGGGATGAGATTGATCTTAGAATACATCCTGCAATTTAGAAAACACAGTAGCAAATTTCTCAACCTTAATTATACATTATTATGAATGAAAGCTATAAGCACAAAAAGTAAGCAATGTGAAATGAAAACCTCAACTATGTCATTCCTTGACTTCAACTTCATTAAAATTAATTTTGAATAAGATACGATTCCATGCACTCAAAATTCAAAATATTTGAATTTCTCCTCAATTTTTGCCATCGGTATGGCTCATATTCTGCTTTTCATGCATTTAGTTGGGTGTGAAAATAAAGAAATTAAAATTTACTCTAAAAAAACAAGTCTTCCCAAAATTTTTCTATATAATTTGTCACTAAGACTGCCAATGCTCATTTTACCCCAAAAATTCTTGAGACACAGTCTTTCCATAACTTTGCACAACTTCTTAAGATCAAAAAAGCTTGCTAGCAGCCAAACTAATAAGTACATTTACAGTTTTCAATGGATCACTCACAAAACACATTCAGCCTTCAAATTACAGACAAGTTTGTCGATGCAGGTTTGAAAAGGTCAGTTGTTAGTGTCAAATTGAACTGCCACATTGAATGTCTACATAGATCAGACAGATAATCAAACTGAATATGCCAAATAAATTACAGTTGTCAGGTATTAGTCATATCAAAACCCTGTCAAATTAACCAGCAGTTCAGTATAATATATCTAGTAGTTTACAACAGATTCATATATGAGATCTTATATACATTTTTTTTTAAATCTTGAAGAGTCTAGCAATCATATACAGAATGTGTCACCGTGTGGATTAATTTAAATTAAATCTGATTTTAATCACCAATTTGAATCATAATTTCAATCAGTCTTGATTTAAATTATCAGTGTTTCATATTTGTAATTTTTAGCTATTTTCTTAAGAAAGATTGAGTCACATTGTTTGGTAACTATTAATACATGCTGATTGGCAACTAGATACAGCCTTTCCACTCATCATTGTAATTTTTGCTAACCAAGAAGGTAGAGTATACAGTATCTACACATATTTGTTCAAACAAATGTACAGCTTGACAGACCTTCATTCAGATTCTTAACTTTTAATATTTTATTATGTTAAAAAATAATGAATGATTCATTTCTTATTTACTAGCTTGATATTTTATTTCTGTTTGTGTCAAGCTCAATATTTAGATAATAATTTAAATTCAATAAAAAAATGCACAAAAACATTGCTTTTATACATTAATGAAGACTATCATAAGCGTCTTGGATACAGAAAAAGACAATTATAAGTTTGCATTTTAATTTGTTTTATTAAACAAAGGAAGAAGTTAGTGAACTGAAAAGATTGTTTCTTGTCACACTGTACATCAAGATTTTAGAATTACTTGATCTCATTGCCACACAACTAGTTTTATTCAGAGTTTGGAAAAGGAAAAAACAAGCTTTCCTGCCTTTTCATCTTCTAATCAGTTTCTTAATATGCAGTGTATTAATCATTGTACCCAAATCACGGAAGAAAGTAAATTAAATAAAATAATGTCTCTCTACCTGCAAAAGAGTTGCAGCTATCAAAAGTTGATTTAACATTTCAATAAAACTCTGGTTGAAGACATACAGTCAGTGGCTTCCACCAGCCAGTTAGTGGCTTCCACCAGTTTAGTAGTCTGCCTTTCTGCAAAATTTTAGCAGCAAATATATAGTACTTATATTTTATGTTATTTAAAATATTTCAACTGCTTAGAGTAAATTGAGACCATAACATGAATTGGAAATTATAACACCTTAATCTTAAATAGATTTCCAAAAAAAGAAAAATGTAATTTTATAGTAACTTCTCTAATAGCATATTGCTGAGTGTGACTGAACTATACGATCCTTAGGGAGGCTATCATCTTGACCAAAAGATCAAATAAGACTCAAGTGGCCAAGGGTTTAAAACGAGGGCCCACTGGGCCTGTTAAGAGCAAATTTAGGTCCCTCTGTTTTATAGGGGGATAATATCTCCATAAGCTCTTTCAAAAAACTGGCTACCATGAAGTGAGAAAAATGCAGTGTCCTTTACCACGTCATGTAAGGTATTTTTTAAGTGCTCATGGTATGCTCTGCATTACTGTTATGATAGCATGTGTCCCGAAACATCATACATATGTACAGATAGGAAGTATGTCTCCAAATATATCTCACATGGCTTGAATGGAGGCAGAAAAATAAAAATGGGTTTGCATGCACCTAGTGAAAGTATGCAAACAAGAACAATGCAGATCAAGTACCTTGGCCCTAGAGGGAAGAATCACCTGACCACAAGAAGCAGTTGAAGGGGGTTTTGAGAAGAGAAAAGGAGACACTTTGAATTGTTTTCTAGAGAAGACCCTTCCCCATCTTCTAAGCAATGTCAAGGACTGATACCTATCCACATGGCAAGAAGAATCTGGCTACAAAATCATCAGTAGTCAAACTTCTGAGTGTAAGCTAGACATGGACTATAACACTGATCTTAGTTTAGAATGCGAGTTATCTTTTATTTGACTGTGATTATCTCCTTGACTGATTATCTGATTTTATTTTGATTTGACATATACTCACTTAAAATCACATTGTAATCAATAAACAATAGATTGTTTTATCTAAAGCAGTGAGATTTTGGAAAGAGAGTGTAAGTGTGAAATTCTCACTGAGAGTAAAGCTAATGCATATCAGTTTCTTTGTTAAATTGACAGTCAAGTCTAAATGAGCTTGCAAAGCCCAGTGGGCATGCACTGAACCTTGCAAGACGGAAGTTCCTGGAGTTGCATCTGGAGGCTGGGAGTGCTTGCTGAAGGACCATCCCCCGTGAGTGCCTGGGAGGGCAGACCTCTACTGCCTGAGAGACCAATTACACTCTGGAGGCTGGGTGTGAGCTGACACAGGAGTGCAGGTTCACACAGTAAGGTGGGGTAAGTTGAGGTCCTGGAATAAAAAACTGGAGGACACAGTGGCAGACCAGTCCAGATTGCCACAGGGGAATGTCACAGAGAGAAAAAGAAGGAGGAGAGGATTAGAAGAGAGCGCTGAGGAAAGGATCAAGAAGGAAAAGAATGGAACAAGCAACCTAACGACAAAAACTAAAGATAGAGCTGAGATTATGAGCACCAAGTGTTTGGGCAACCAAGCTAACTGAGTTCCCACTCTCGCCCAAGACAGGCTTTAGACAAATGGGCTGAGTCCCCAGTCTGTGTCTGAGCCCAAGGTAATCCTTGTGCCAATATTGACAGAGCAGAAGAACCCCAACAGATGAACAAAGGGATAGCAGGAAGGCTTTGTAAATTCTAACTCAGTATGTACAGGTATGTCTGTCAATAAAGCTAAATGTTTGTGGTAAGAGTGAAACCCTCCTGCCTTTAGTACCCTTTCAGCAAGAGCCCAGCTAACACTTGCTGAATGTTATAGATTATTAAGCATGTTTACAATGCTTTGTTAAGGTATATGTTAAAAACTGTTAAGTGTATAGTATTAAGTAAATAATGTTAAGCATACAATATTAAGATATTGTTATTCTATGCTAATGGATTATCTTGCACAGCGTAGTAATCTATGAATTTTGCAGTGTGATAAGGATCTACCAATATGTATAATTTACTTCTATGAGGTGCAGACCTACACCCTGATCGTCAGAGCCCTGGGCACTTGGGACCCCTGAAATGAGTATGTTCTGCAGGCCTACAGAGTTGGTTGGCAGTACACCCAGCTGATCCAGCATCTCATGGTGTCTCACAACATCAGGTGATCAAGAGACATTTACATTGAGCACATCATGAAGCACAGACAGTGCTTGGGGTAGTAAACCAGAGTGCCACTACGTATCGGCATAAGGAAGCTTCAAAAGACCTTCCCACCCAGTGACGGGAACTTATAGATTAAAGGACTATCGACTCTACACCACATCATTGATTCAATAAGGGACAATCCACTATTATTGCCGTTTCTACTCCCCATTAACCGCACATTGTGTAACTTCTGTAATAAGTGATATTCCTGAATTAGTGAACCCTCATTCTTTAAACCGTTGAACCCTCAACCCTTTATTCAGAATTCTACACATTATGTCCAGCAATTCTTTGTGTATACTCTGCCAACTGTTCATTCTTTTAAAGATTGCCTTTAATAAAACTAATAAAATATCAAATGTAAGACTATTACAAACTATTCTGATTCTGTAAGAATTATAATTTATGCAGAACGGGGCACTTTGTATCATATATCTCCTAACAGTGGTCCTCTATCAAAGGTTTTACATACACATATGCACTGAGTGATTTTCATTTTTAAAACACTAATTGTATTAATTCTATCATTAAATAAAATAAATCTTTGTTTTTGAAGAACGTATTGGTTTAAGTGTCAATCCTTGATCGGAAGGTTCTATCCGTGTCTCTTGAGAATAATGTAAGAAACTCCCCAGGTAAAGTTAGAAAACCAATCACATTAGAAAATGTACCTTGGTACAGATAGAGACTTGCTGATAGGTTCCAGGGTAACAAATGATCATAAACATTTTTGCATGATGTATGTATGCTGTGTGCATTAAGCATTATGGATATAGACTTGAAAAATGGTTTAAACCAAACATGTCGGGGGAATTTGTAAACAAGTCTGTCCTAGACAAAGGATAAGTACACTTCCTTCTCCTACCAGCCCAGTCTTTAGGCAGAGACAATGAAGATTAACTTATATATTAGATAAGCAAAACTATCAACTTAACAAGTGGAGAAGGAGACACCTTCCAGCTCGAAAGAGAAACTTTTTCTGGGCTATCAAAAAAGACGGCTGAACCTTAACTGATAAGCAAGTGAATCAACTGATTGTATACATAATTGCTGTATTGTAAATATTTATTGAGGTGTTTCATGAAAGCATATGACATACTGATAATTAATATCACTGTAACATGTATATATTAATACATGGCTTTCTGGTCTGTGTCCAACCAGAAGGAGAAACTGGTGTCTCCCAGACAGGATAAAATGTCACAGGTACCTACCAGCCTCCAATGCAATTAAGCAAGCTGTGACCAGAAATAATAGAAGCTCAATTCCACAAAAATTAGGAGGGGGTTGAAATGCCCAGATAAAGGGAAAAAACAGCATGAGCTTCATTGAGCTTTGGAAAATATAAGCAAAGACAGATTTTACCATCCATCACTAGATAAAAACATGTGATTAGAGCTCTTGCAAGCTAAGAAAGATGATTCCTTCAACCAGAAATGTAAACTCAGATCCAGGAATCACTCGCTGTTCTCCCCAGTGCACCCAGAAAGACTACCAAAAACAGAAAGGACATCAAGAATCAACAAATTATTGATTTATGGTACACACAAGGAAGCTGGTCCTGTAGACTTGGCAAATGAATGAAGGAAATAAAATAAAACCATAGGAAAAAGACTTCCATATTTTCATTGCTTGAACTCTGAAGGGCCAGACTCTAACTGAAGTTAGAGACCCCAGGGATTGCCCCCCCAGATCTGCCATGAAAGACTCTTTGAATAGACAGAACACTACAACTCTATCATCCTTAGGATATAGGTAACTCATTTCCGTATACACATTTGCTTGCTTCAGACTGTAAACAACTTGTTTCTTTTTCCTCGTTAATAAAACTTTATATTGCTTATTATGGGATTGGCTACAGCCATTGTCTTTCATGTACGAATTCAACTGGACTGGTGACTGGTCTCTTGGAACTGGAAACAATTTACATGTGGTGTGAGTTTTGGTTTAAGTGGCCATTATCACTAAATCCAATTTGTCTTCGTAGCAAAACAAACTAGAGAATCTAAGGGGATTGTCTGTGATTCAGTGTTAAGACTGTTACAAAAATCCAGGCGTTCACATTAATTGTTTGCTTGGTGAAATCTAATTATAGAACACACCACCAGATTGGAATGTTTACCCGTGAAACTCTGCCTTGAGGTAGGCACTCATGGTCATAACCCCAGACAGAATGACAATGAAATACAATGTTAAAGCTGAAGCTAGACATACTAAGACTAGAAACAGGATGCAAATTTTACTGGTCAAGGGATTAGTCAATTTACTTTGGGACATGGTGAATTTCCATCTCCTCAAAGTCTTTCAATCAAGGCTGGCTGCCTTTCTTAAAGGCATGATTTAGTTGAAACAAAGAAATAATAAGCCCGAGACAGAAATTACTTGGTGTAACTCTATGGCTTTATCGTGCAAAAGATCAGATTAAATAATCATCATAACAACTTCAGGATTTAAAAATCTATCAATCTGCAGTTGCTGTGTCCAGACAATTCCTGTCAACACACTTGAACTATGACAAACACACAGTTCAACCACATAGGCAAAACTATGTGAAAACGAATACATTATACCATTTATCCTTTATAAGTATGACTATTAAGACACTTAGGCTATGTCTACACTTGCTAAAATTAGTTTGAATTAGTTCAAACTAACTAATTCGAACTAATTTTAGTTAGTTCGAATTAGCTTAATTCGAACTAGGAAAAGTTAGTTCGAACTAAGCAAGTGCCATGAATGGCACTTGCTTAGTTCAAATTAGCTATCCCCATTCATTTCAATGGCTGGTTAGTTCGAACTAAGAAATTAGTTCGAATTAACATGGCCACATTGGTTAATTCGAACTAGTAAATTCAAATTAACTCTTTAGTTCGAATACCCTATTCGAACTTATTAGTTCAAATTAAGGAAGCCCTTAATTCAAACTAACTAAAGCCTAGTGTAGCCATGGCTTTAATTAGTTCAAATTAAGCCTCCTTAATTCAAACTAACTTGCCAGTGTAGACATAGCCTTAGAGTATGCTACAGTCTATTCCCTAACCTTAGAAGTTCTGAAAAAAAAAAAAAATCACCACTTTTATTGAAAACGGTGTATTTTTTCCATATACAGGATACATTACTCACCTTTCATATATTAGTTTATGCTAATAACTTCCTACGATTAAAAAACTAAGTCATGCTGTGTCAAGATGATTTCTCTCTCAAAATTCCTTAAGTAATAACCTAAAATTCCTTAACCTAAAATTAGATAATTTTCATTCAAAACTTTCCCTCATCTGGATTGCTTCCATTTCCTTCTTATGAATAATTCAGCATTGAAAACATATATTTCATTTTTGTTTTGATGTAGAAATTCTCTTCATAAAAGAAAAAAAATACATACTTGCAGCTGGACTGAATTATCTTGGAGGCCTTCTACAATGGGAGAGAATCTGTCAATGTTCCTTTCTTCAGCTGCCGTTGTTACAGCTTCCAAAATTTTTTCAAGTCTATAGGAAAGTAGAAGACAGTTCCATTTTTCACACAGATGAAGTATGCACACATGAGTGCACACGCACTTTTTACCTGTTTGGTATAGGCACAAATTTCTTAAAGAGAAATTGGACTACACACTTGTATATGTAATTTTGTATTAAAATTGGATTTGTATTAGGAAAAAAATTTTAACTTAATTTGGCTATTGAAAACTGTTGTAAATTTACAAACAATAAAGTCAACCACAGTGGGCAGACTGGAGGATATAGAATTTGTTCCATCTCCCAGCACCACCACATTCCTCCCTTACTGGGGTAAATTTTATTGTTAAAAATGCTTTATTAGGTGTCAATAATTAAATTAAACTAAACACTTCCTGCTAACATAAATCCTAACCCTATTATTAACATAAAATTATAATATGAAGTGTATAAACCTAACTGTTTAAGAAACAGGTGCCTATTGCCAACAGACAAAAGTAAAGCAAGGCATTATTAATTCAATAACTAACATTTTCACTTACAATTTTATATTTCCCATGTGTGGAAAACTAATTGTGCTGTAACTTATTGATGGGAACACATTAAAATGTTAAATCATGAGGCTTTTAAAAACCAATAATGTGGTGGTAAAGACAAGATACTTCCTTTCAGTTTTAAAATTAATAAATTTGAAATGAAGATTTTTCTAAAACTGGAAGTTTCAGTAGTTAACTTATTCAACAGATAATGGCCACCTAAGTACAATCAGACCTTTTTAAAGGTTATAAAACTCTTAGGTTAAATATACTACTTACGTGTTTTCCTCTCCAACAATGCATATCGCAGACAAGAGTTTAACAACATCAGTCATCATGTTTGTTTGTCTGGGATCAATTGCTCTGGCCAGCAATGAAAGGCTCCTTTCTTCTCCCATTATTCTTTCCAGCCCATACTAAAGCAACATCAACAGATAATAAAGGTGTTATTTTAAACTATCATGCAAGCAAAATTGCAATTTAAAAATGGCAAATGTGAATGACACTGACAGATTTCATCGAATATGTCAAATGATGTTTTCTTTCTCTAAATCCTGCATTTTGAAATGCAAACATTGAAGCTGAAGTAAAAATTAATAAATTTTCCCTTCTGCAAGAATCATAGATATCAATTCATGATGGATGAAAAGTTTTGCTCCAGTCCTCTTTAATATGAAGTTAATCGATATTGAATTATGTGAAAAAGACACCAAGATTATCATCATCAGTAATATGATGCACAATATCCAAAAGATAAAAATGAATTTTAACAAAATTACCACAATTTTAATTTGGAAACTTAGAGGGAAGAAATAATAAATTCTGATTATCAGTAGCAGAATCTAAATTAACTATATTCCACTAAAAATTATGTTTCACTTAAAGTCTTCCTTTTCTCAGCAACAGAAAACTACAAATTATATTAAGAATAATTTACACTACTCCACATCAGGGGAAAAAATTAGAATTGGGTCTTCCCAAGAAAACATTTACCCATAGGTGGTATCGTAATAACCATATAAGGATTCAACACAGATTTGCTGGTGACTAAAAGCTTTTTAGTCAGAGATTTAATTTTATCATTTGGCCTTAAGATGTTAAGAATCTAAGCATTCCGTGAAAGGCTCTCAAAGCAGCACACTTAACATTCTCATAAATATTTTAATTCAGTGTGGAGTCAATCACTAAATATCAGTCTGAGTCTTTGTAAGATGGGTACAGGTATTTAGAGACATAAACCATCATTACAATAAGGTAGTATACTTTTCCAACTCTTTATTAAATATTTAATAGAGAAATTTGGGGTTTCCAGAAAGTTTTCATTGTTAAAAGTAATTGAAAGAATTAATAGAACATATTAAATGGCACAAAGCCATTTTTGATTAGGAACATTATTCTGAACAACTGAAGATTAAAAAAATGTTAATTTATTTTCTAAAATACCATTTGATCATCTCAACAGTTGGATTGTTCATCCTCCTGGGTAGCTGTAAAGGCACTTAAGAATTACCACCCTATGCAACATCAGGCTCACAGCCCCTACAATTCCACTTATCTATAAAAGATTTTGAAACATGAAGAAACAAAGGATGTATGTAAATAAAAATAAATGTGATCTTAGAGGCTTGGAAGTTCGGTGCGGGAGGAGATGGAAAATTACAAGAGCAATAACAGGGAAAATAATTGAGGAATTGGGTCTACATCTTAGAAATCTATATAAAAGTGCAAGGAGTATGAAGAGTAAGCAAACTTGGAAAGATAAAGCTCATGACTGGAATATTGGTATAGTTTGTTCAGGAACAACAAGCAGGAAAAAAAATAGTGAGGCATTACACTGTACATCAAGCATGTATACACTTGTTCTGCAGTCGAGAAGGAGGTAAGAGCCAGACTAGTTGAAAGCTAATACGTGAAGAAGAAAGAAATGAACAGAAGTGATGTCAAGGTAGAGGACTATTATAGACTACCAAATCAGGAGGAAGTGATGGAGGAGGCAATTCTAGAAAAGAAATGTCCACCACACGATTACTCCTTTTCCCACAGATATCTAATTACTCAGCAAAACACAAAATGCCAGTTAAGTTCTTGGAATATGTTGGGGACCATTTCTTATTTCAGATCATGGAGGAAGTAACTAGAGTGACAGCCAATGTTCCCTCCAAGCTGCGCAGGCATGTGGTCGCACAGCAGACATCGCATACCTGTGCACCTAACACAGAGACCCACGCAGCCCGATGATCCCTGCGTCCCTTCTTCTCCCCAGCCCGATGATTCCCGCGTCCCTTCTTCTCCCGAGCCTGATGATCCCCACATCTCTTCTCCCCAGCCCAATACCCGGGTCCCTTCTTCTCCCCAGCCCGATCCCCACATCTCTTTTTCTTCCCAGCCCAATCTCCGCATCTCTTTTTCTCCACAGCCCGATCCAGCATCACTCCTCCACAGTCCGATGATCCTCGTGTCTCTTCTCCCCAGCCCGATGATCCCCGCATCTCTTCTCCCCACCCAATTAGAAGATGAGGAGCAGGGCTGTAAAAGCTATAAGTGATTGCTCACTTTGACACAAATATTTATCTTTATCATCTCTAAAAGTGTGTATATTCCAGAAAATATTCTCAAGAGTTATTAAGAAATATCTTCAGACATTAATTGCTGTTTTCCAAAATTATTTTCTTGTGGTGGTTTTGCTTTATTTATCTTATGAATTGATTTATCTAAAAATAATTTAATTATGTGTGTGCATGTTTATAGTTATATGGATAATACTGTGTAGCAAAGTAGCACAGTGTAACAATTTCATCGTTATATTCCAACACCATCCAACTGTTCTCAAATTTACAGTAATGACAGTAATATAAAAACAAAACAAAAAATCCTCCCACTAAATTAAAAGGCATGGGGCAGGAGGGAAAACTGTTGCCCACAAATTGCCGTTCAGCGAGTAACATAACTTGCTCAGCTGCATCATCAGCTTAGAGGGAACATTAGTGACAACCATTTTTTACATACTAACAAATTAATTGGTTGTGAATCTGAAGCTTATTCTCATGCAAAGAAAATAGATACAATAGTAGGAGGCCAACATGGCTCCATCAGGAGCTCTTTATTTACCTGAAAAATCAAAAAAGGAATCCTACAAAAAAGTGGAAACATGGACAAATTGCTATGGATGAGTACAAAACAATAGTGCAAGCAAATAGGGACAAAATCACAAAGGCACAAAATGAGTTACATCTAGCAATGGACATGAAACATCAAACACAGGTCAATGAAGATAAAGTGAGTCCATATTATTTCATTAGGGTGGGGAAGCATGTACTATCCCAATCACAGCATTAAGGATTTATGTAGAACTGAGACTGGCTGGTAATTGCACTATTTCTACATAACTAGTGAAATCTCATCCAATTCCAGTTTGTGGCAGTCTTAAAGAGACACTGTCAGGATTCCTACTGTGGAATTTTGGTCCCATTCGTTTAGGATCTAGACAACAGCTTTTGTGTGCCTTAAGGCATAGGTAGGCAGGATCACTCTCAGAATAACCTAAAGTTGACCTCTTAGCTCAACTCACAGGAAAACCTTAAAACTAATAAATACCAGCTCACACTACCAGCAAGGAGGAAGTCTGGAGGAATTCCTGAGGGGCCTGAGGGGTAAGATATTGCAGCAAAGTTGATCCAACCCGCAGAAACTGCAGCAGAAAGAAACCAATCCTAAGGGGCTACATAGTCTGGGCTGGATCATGACAAGGCCCCCAAAGGGTATAAAGCATAAGGGAGACAAAGAGGCGCGGATTGGAAAGAATCTATCCCTCAGCGTACCTGACCAACCTCCTGTCTTGGCCAAGCAGAATGCGCCGCCCTGACATAGTATATCTGAGCTGCTGTCACCGGGAACCCCAGAATCTAGGGAAGCACGGGTGAGTATTACGGATCTGAACCCCCCCTTTCTTTTGTCCTGAAACTATTTTAATTGAGTGGTACCCTCATAACCCCAAGGGTACGCCCCCTTGTAGCTACACCTCAGTTAAGAAAGTATTATGAAGAAGAGAAATGAGTAATTGTATTAATAGTGGAACTAATCAGCATCTAGAGGTTAATGTGTTTTTAATCCTTGTTGTAAGTGTCCAGCTTTGGACTTTGTTATTTCTGTTTGTAGTATTTGTGTGTTGTTTGAAGGCAAAACAGTATTATAGCTGAGCCAAAGAGTCCTGATAAACGCATTGGACAAAATAAAAGAACTTAACCTACCAATCTCTGTCCCACTGTTTTAAAGGGGTGTCAGGGGGACGTACGGCATTTTGTATTGCAAAAGCAATCAACTGGGACTGAGGTATACAGGTGTTTGGACAGTAGTGCTCATATATATATACAAATCATAGTCTCATAGACTCTAAGGAGGGGTGAGCAACATTTTTGGCCCAAGGGCCCCATGCTATACATGGCTATTCATAATGGGCCACAGGCTGGAGGTTTGGGGCCGAGGGTGCAGCTTGGAGGGGGAGTGGCCAGCCCCTCCTTCCTGGAAAAAGGGGTGGAGCTGGGCTCTGGCTCCAGCACAAGCCACTACTGGACTTGGGAGGGGGAGGGAGAGCAGCAGCAGCGCTTTGGCTGAGGCGGGGTGGGGGGGGAGGAAGACGGGAAGTGTTGGCTCTGAGTTTGTGGCAAGAGGACAGGCACTCATGGGCCGCAGTTTGCCCACCTCTGCTCTAAGGTCAGGGGGACCAATATGACCTCCAGGCCACAAAACCTCGCCCACCTGCTCATGTGATAAACCTCTAAACCCAGTGGTTTTCAAACGTTTTTCCTCACGACCCAATTGAAAAAAAAAAATCATTTATGCTCGTGACCCAACAATTACATCTTTGAGAAATGCATACCAGTCTTTCGGTATTGGCAGGAGGAGGTGCCACGACCCAGTGCCTGAGGGTCTTCGACCCCGTACTGGGACCCAACCTTAAGTTTCAAAACCACTGCTCTAACCTATTACTGAGTTATTAAAGTCCTCAATTCAAGGCTTATAGTGAGTGAGTGCCTGGAGTTCTGTGGCATATTAGGACTGTTCTGTATATCTGAAAAAGAAAAACAAACACACATTTGACAGAAATGCAAAAGGCCTCACGAAACTCAAGTAGTACACCAAGGTGAAAATCCGGAAACCGAAGTTAGAAGAAATGTTCCTAGCACTTTGCAAAAGGAACACTTATGCTACAAAATGAAAAATCTGTGAATAATGATGCATCAGTGCAGGAAAACAGAAGCTCAAATTATTTTTAGGAGTTTGAGTTATGACTATATTTTAATGGACCATTATATTTCAGTAGCTAAAACATTAGCATTTTGAGCTAATCAATTGTTTATTTCTTCAAAAAAAGTAGTTGAAGTTACATTTTATAGTTTCTTATTAAAAACACTAATGGTGATTACACCGCGTACTTAAACAGGTACACAATTCAAGAAATTAAAAGAGGTCTTGAAATTTTTTAGTTTTAGTATCAGTCTACAAATCAGTCCATTAAACTATTAGCTTAACGCACTGTACAGGTTCACTTTGAAGAATGAAACAGAGAGAAGGGGATTATCAAAAGAAACTCCTTCAATTATAAAGCATTCTTCTATACTAACAGAAGAAAAACTTTCAAAGTTTGGTATATAAGTAACATTTTCTACGATAAATTTACCATTTAAGCAATACAAAGGGGTGAACTTATAGACTATGTTTAGTTTCCAAGATGCACAAATTTCAATCTTGAATCAAAATATTGGGTTAGAATGTACAGTATAATTCACGCACATTAATAAATCCAGGTTTAAGGGGCTGAAACATAGCAATCTATTTTTCTTAGATATAATATTTGAACACCACTCGTATAAATAAAGTAATTTCAGGCTAAACCATGCTAATTTATGTATCTAAATCATAACGTAGCATAGACTACCTTATGAATAAACTCCATTATTGAGTGCCAATAAATCACATACCTTATTATTCATAAAGGCCTTCAAACACTGTATGACCTTATGTTGACTCCTCTTCACAAGTCTGTCCTGACTGAATTAACACAAAAATGTTAAGTTGTAATCACAAGTTAATTACACATTATGCAAAATTGAATATTTACATGGTATCCTTACTGTTTACTTTCAACCAGTTTTTCCAAAACATCCAGTAACAATCCCAATCCTTCATGTCCAAAGTTTTCAACCCAACTGAAAAAAGAAAGACACCAGATAAGTATTTTTTTTTAAATCTCAATATTTCATACATTGAATTATCATTATTTATGTTATTATAGCTTCTAGGAATACCTGTCACAGACCAGAACCTTCTTGTGCTGGGTGCTGTACAAACAGGAAAAGTCCATCCCCAAACTGCTTTGCTTTGCATTTAAATCAGTTCTTTTGCACAGGCCAAGAGACTTTACAGATATACAGCATAAAACAGTAATACAATCCAACATAGGTCAAGATAAATAAATCCTAAATTCAGCAGAAATAATCCTCAAGAATCCTATTCATTCCTAGATCAAATAAAATTTGCCAAGTATGATTTCTGATTAGCCCCAGAAGAAAATTAGTATAAGGCATGCTTTTGTGAAGCTAGTCACCAAGACCTTTTTTTTTGGAAAGCAAATTAAAAAGTTTAAAATTTAAACAATTTCCTTTACTTCAGAGTAAAAACAGCATTGTATATAAATTACGCAAGGTTCCAGCATCTCCTGGATATATCAGATTCTGTCATTGTCAGGAATTCCTTTCTTTTTGCCACTTTAATCAAGTTTGCAGTTTTATTTGAAATCTGAATCCATATGGATATTTCTGAATATATTATTTTTAGAAAATATATTAAAATAATGAAAATGTTTTCTTTGATACACAAGAGAAAAAAAGAGAGGCATGATGTTCCGGTTAATATTTTGCCATAGAAAATGGATTTTAATAAGACACTTATTCTTTCTCCATCCAAGCAAAGCCCAAAATAAAATAAGAGTTTGTTATGTGTTTTAACACACTTCCTCATTAGTAAAAGTTTAAAACTAGTAAGTTACCGCTGATGACATTAGTGGGATTATATCTTTAGACGTAATGCTTTTTAAAAAAAAAATTCCATCTGAATAATGCTCCTCTTGTAGAAAAAATGCAGGTCCAGAATTTTAACCAGAACACTGTTGAATTCTTTCAAACAGCAAACACTCCCTGACAAACCACAATTCAGTCCTATGATAATTATAAAGTCATCCAGCCTTTAGACAAGATTTATTTAAAATCTTTACTCCCACACTTGTAATATTAACTTCTTTTACAGATTAGCAACTTGGTTTTATGATAATGAAGTGTTTTCCAGACATTGGATTAGAGAAGCAGACTTACAAATATTCATGGTTCCTAACTCTTCCAAGTGTTTTATGATTACAAAGCCAAGAGAATGAATACATTTATTTAAGGGAAGCAAACCTTTACTTTAGAACACAGAAGAAAAGTACCGATACTACTTCATTTGTACTTTATCTGTAAAAAAGAAAATTAAAACTTTCATATGCCAAGTGAGTTAGGAGCTAACATTTTAGGGATTGTATGTTTTATATTAACTGAGTAACTAGCTACTGGATTTAGAAATCAAAATCAAATTTATTGCAAACAGACCACTAAGGTGTAAACTGCTTTGCTCCACACAGATAAAGGAAAGTGGAATGGAATCCATTCTCAGTTAAGTGAAAACAGTTTATTGTGATGGTCCTACCAGAAAGACATTAGGCTTACTCTCCTAAACAGGATGACTGTAGGTAAGGTACCAGAGAGGGCAAAAGAGCCTTTAACATCTCATTGACCAGAACTGTATTTGGTACCCAAAAAACCTCAAACAATAAACACGGGCGGGATAATTATATGCTGTATATTAAGTATAACCTAGTCATGTAACCTGCATATTAAGAATAGTGAAATCATGTAGGGATTTAGGCATGATGTAACCTGTTATTTTATGCATGCACCTGTTCCATTATGCATATTACATTTAGCAGGTTGAAAAGGTATACATATCTTCTAAACCCTGTATTCTGGGCTTACTTATATGGGTCCAAGCGGGGATGTGGTTACTTCTCACTCATTGAATATATAAGGAAAACAAGTAGTTTGAATAAAGGCACCATCTACCCATTCCACTCCTAACTGATATTGTTTTTCTTCTAACAAACATTTTCTTAAGCCATCTGTGTGTTACCTAAAATTTCACCCAAAACAACTAACCAGCAGAATTCTCATGCCACCAGTTTTAGGGGTGGTAGTTTGAAAGGATGACATAAAAAAACATGGAAAAAGTTGTAGAAAACTTAAGTGACCCAATATTATTGTGGTATTATTTGGAATATATTAGTTTCAGCTTTTGCTGTAAAAAAAGGTATGCTAGATTCAGTTTCTTCATTAGACAAGGGAACCTACAGCCCAATAGCTTTTAGTTTTGATAGATTACAGAATTGAGAATTAAAATTAGCACTCAGAACAAATTTTTTTTTAAAAATTGGGTTTTCACTAAGCTTGGTATAATTTTCTCAAATGAGGACCTGATCCTTCAATTAGCTGTGGACCAGTGCATGCCTACGACAGTGCAGAATCTCAATGAAATAAATAGAAATCCATGTGGAGGGCCTATATTGCTTATGCACATTTCATGGTAGGATCAGGGCCTAAAATCAATTACAATAAAGCACCAACTATTGTTAAATGATTTACTCAAAAACCACAGGAAGGAACACTCCATATCTGCAGCCCCACACATTAAATTGGTCAAAGTTTATAACACACATATTGATTGAAACACAGATAGCTATTTATAGGCTTGGAGAAAAAAATGCTTTAAAAAAATAAAATCAATAGATTCAGTTATGATTCCGCCTAAAGAATTATCAATTTCAATACAAACTAGAGATTAAAATTGTAACCTACCAATCTAAAAGTTACTGCATACTTCTGTTGGAAGCTTTAACAGGACTACAAGTTTTTATTTTTGGACAGTTTACTAGTGTTAGTAATAAAGCAATATTTTTTGACTTTGTGAACTGCTACCATTTTCCTGCATTTCTCTTCTCATGTGACTATTCATGTCATCTACCAAAACTTCAAGTCAGACTGGTGGTTATCTTTCCACTGGGGCCTAGTGACATTCTCCATTAACAGATAGCTTATGTGAATAAATTGTGACCAATCCTCATTCTAGTTTTTCCCATGTTTTCTATATGAACACATTTTGCATTCCATTCTGTTTATACCATCCAAAGAAATTAAAACAATATAATCTAATTCGTTTTACACTACTTGCTGTTGCATAACTAGCACCATTTAATTACGTTTGACATCTTATTCTGTTTTCTCCAAGATAATACAATTTTGAATCAGTGGGAACTCCTCAGTTGTTCATGATTAAACATTTCCTGTTCTAATTTTCAAGACGCCAGGATACTGCATTTTTTTAAATTAGTTCAGTCAACTTTTTAGTATTTTATTCAACCACGTTAGCTTACTTCAATGAATACCTTCTCCAGCATAGGCTGAAATATTTTTAACTAAACTTTCCTAAACTGTTCTAACTATTACTACTGGAGGATATCAATTCTGCTTTTCTACTAGCAATTTTTTTAAAAACACAAATATTTATATTTATTGCTATGTAAATCCAAGACAGTACTGGGGCTTCCAAAGAAATCATGGCAATCACCATCAGATGAGAGAAAAATCACAAAACAGGAATTTTGACAGTAAGATCCAAAGAGAAATTAGAGGGTTTTGTTTTTAAAATTTTCAAGGACTAAAAGTTCAGCCACCTACGTCAAGAGAATAGAAGGGAATGATTTCTAGCAGAGAATGGAAGGTATGTCAGAAGGGTCTTAGAATAACATTAGTATCACTAAAGAAAGTATATAGAACTGGAAGACAACTTGTTTTTAATCCACTAAAACACTTACTTCTTGTGTCAGATAGATGCTTACTAGATATTTTTATTGCTTTGAACAATTGCCTCATTCAAATGGTGTTCCTCCATCTGAAAGAATTTGAGAATGAACTTCCTGACCTGCTAGCAAAAAATATGCCATCATTCATTATATAAGGTTATTAGAAGGCTGGTCTGTAATTTGCAAGATCAAATGCATTACTCTTGATGAACCTGATGTAATCCAATAAAGCTTTTGCAAAGGAAAGTGATTTTCTAACTTTGTGAAATTTGACAATCATTCTATGTGGATAAAACAGTCCTTCACAAGAGAAAGACTATGAAGGAAACTAAATGGTCACAAGGAAAATGTAAAGTTTGTCAAATATTAGGAACTGTGACAAAAAGAATAGGAATAAGAATACATGGGTAGTGTTTCACAAGGAGGGAATAATAGGGTGTATCCTGGGTCTGTAATTGGACCAATGATATTTATGGGAATAACTAATAGCTAAAAGCCCGTTCTGTCACACGTGTAAAAGCTATGCGCAAAAAAGCCCAGAATGGCTGAACTTAAACCTGGATGCTAACGGACTGTGAATCCCAGTGATGACTGAACCAGGTGATATTCTAAACAAAAGTTTGACCAAGTAATCCACCATTTGTCTTGCTTGCACAATCAATCAAACTGTCGAATGCAAACTGGCCGAGTTACCTCTGAGTTAATCAAAATAGATTAGATTCTTGGCATGGCATAAATGAATGCCTTAATTGTAGCTGTACCCACACAGGTATACTTCATAAAGTCAAAATGACTGAAATTAAAAGTAGGATGGGGTAACAGACTGCAAAACCCAGTGGTGATTCAACCTAGTAATACTCCGAGAAAAAGAGCCCTCAGCCATGCTTGCAGCTATTTCCATTGCTTCATAATGACTCTCCAGACATAATAAGTCTCGGAGTGACATTTCCAGAATATTTTACAGATTGTATTTAAGAAGATGTAAATAGTGAAGAGGCAAAACTTACCAAAAAAAAGAGAAAAATCTAGACTTCCTATGAACTCCAGAGGAACTTAAATAGCTGGACACTAAGCAATGGCCTGGTAGATTAAACTTAATGTAGACAACTGCAAAAACACTTAGGAAGGAGCAATTATATTCCACTGGTTCTAAACCTACAGAAACCACTCCATTAAATGATAACATTGTCATTGAAAAGCTCATTGGTATATGCTACAGTATGCAGGCAAGCCAAACAGTAAACAAAATGTTACACTATATTAAAAAGAGGACAGAAAATAATCAGGAATCTCTAAGAGTTTATGTCTTTATCTTGAAGACTATATTTCAGTTTTGTTTACACCATTTCAAAAAAGGATCTTGCACAAATGGAATATGCCCACGAAAACAAATACAAAAATGAGACTCATGGAAATTCTTCCATACCAAGAGAGACTAAGATTATTCAGATGGGACATGACTAAGTATTCACAAGGTAAAGGTACATAACAAAATAAAATATAGGGATAATATTAGTCTGGTACTTCTACTGAACACTATGATCTTGAGGTTAGGAAGAAATTTCTCTCACAGTCATATTATTTCACCATTGTAAATTAGAGGCGTTTAAAAGTGTAATGCAGCCATATTATTTCCTCCCACAACATTGCATGCATAGAATAAAATACCTGGATTGAACTATAGATTGTGCTGTATATTTCTAAATGGGAAATATATTTCATATATCAGGGCTCAACAAAATTGGCTCACAGCTAGGCGCCAGCAGTTTTATTTTTGGTCGCCAGAGGGCACTCCTCTGCTGCATTTCTGCAGTGGAGCTAGAAGCCAGGCTACAAACCCCAGCTGTCATGTCATACATCTATGATGCTTTTCCTTGACAACTGAAGTTTAACTTTATCCAACATGTTAAACTTTTGCACAACTATGAACGTACATATCACTTTTTTTTTTTTAAACTAGCACAATTGTTGAAAGAGAATTGCAAAAACATCCGTTCTCCTGTGGTTAGTATATAATCTACAGCAGTAATTTTTAATGAGAAAGAAATGCACAGGAAGCAGATGCACCTATGTCAAGGTTTACTCAAAAAGAAAGAAAAACAGTTAAACTATTAAAATTAGCATAAGTGCCAGTTGTAAGATAAAATATGAATACTCCAAAATTTATTTTGTAACATATCCCTCAGTTTTCTAATGACATGTCTAACTTCAGTTTTTCAGAGTTTCATAGTTTCTAAGGCCAGAAAGGATCACTATGATTATGTATCTGATCAGATGTACAAAACAGACCCATAAAACTTCCTTGAATTAATTCCTCTTTGAACTACAACATTTCCTTTAGGACATGCGATGTTACTTATCTTCCGGAAACTGAAGTTTCAAACACGCATTGTTCCTGTGTGTACTCCACTCTAAGTTTGCATGTATTTGTGTGAGAGAGATTAGTTTTTTGTTTTTTTTTTTAAACTAGCAGGATTCATTGGTCCATGCCTGAGTCCTGCTACTCCTACTCATACTTTAACCCAAGGGCATAAGAAAAGACATAGACTTATCACATCTCTAGTTCCTTCTAGTTACCTTATAAAAAGGGACCTACAGCAGAAAGGAAGGAGGACATGCAATGGAAAAAAGAATTAGAACCACATATTCAAAGACCTCCAGTTAATGTGCAAGGTAAGTATCATTTCTTTAGGCATCAAATGATAGTCCCTATGTGTATACAACAAAGGAGAGAAGAGTGAGAGGAACACATATCACAGACTACAGGAACACTTAACTGAAGGATGAATCTGCTGAAGAAGCTTGTACATACATAGAGCTCCACGTTGACGCTCTACAGAGCACCACAAAGTGAACATCCTGAAGAGAAGCCACAAGGTACTCCAGACTCTGGCTGAGTGGGCCCTCACATTCTGAGGTGAAGGCATCACTGTGAGCATATCACAAAATAGGATGAAATGAACAAGGAGTCCTGTGATACTTTTAAAGACTAACAAATTTATCACATGACCTTTTGTAGGGCTAAAGCAGATGATTTTGTAACGGACAGCTAGTTGGTGCCTACACTCCCCTCCTATGAGCAACCCACTGTGGACGGGAAGATGAATATGAGCCAACCGTGTGCCCTTCTTGCCAAAAAGGCCAATGGCATATTAGGCTGCATCAGTAGGAGTGTTGCCAGCAGATCGAGGGATGTGATAATTCCCCTCTATTCGACACTGGTCAGGCCACATCTGGAATACTGTGTCCAGTTTTGGGCTCCCCACTACAGAAAGGATGTGGACAAATTAGAAAGAGTCCAGCAGAGGGCAACAAACATGATTAGGGGACTGGGGCACATGACTTATGAGGAGAGACTGAAGGAACTAGGTTTATTTCGTCTACAGAAGAGAAGACTGAGGGGGGATTTGATAGCAACCTTCAACTACTTGAAGGGGTGCTCCAAAGAGGAAGGAGTTAGGCTGTGCTCGATGGTTACAGAGGACAGAACAAGGGGCAATGGTTTCAAATTACAGCTAGGGAGGTCAAGGTTGGATATGAGGAAAAACTTTCTCACTAGGAGGCTGGTGAAGCATTGGAATGGGCTATCTAGGGAGGTGGTAGAATCTCCATCTTTGGAGATTTTTAAGGCCCGGTTAGACAAAACCCTGGCTGGGGAGTGGTCCTGCTTTTTAGCAGGGAGTTGGACTAGATGACCTCGTGAGGTCCCTTCCAACCCTATTATTCTATGATTCTATGAACTAATGCTGGGCTTCATGGGCCTGATATATGGTGTTTTGCCTTTTTTTTTTTTTTTTTTGTCATTTTGCAAGGCTTGGCTGTGATGTACTCATCTCTTTTTCCAAGCCATTTCAGCCCTGGGGCTCAGCATGTGAAGGAAAAGCAAACTTAATCACCCCGCTAACTATGTTAGCATAGTTCCTGGGAATCTGTGGACTTTGCCATAGGATCATGGACCAGGCTGCCTCAGTAACCTAGAACCAAAACACCTCGGGAACCTCCTCAGAGATGTCCACAGTCGTCAGGGGTCCCTGGCTGCTGAAGGGATGTAAGCTCTCACCACTTATTATTTGCTCTGCTTGCTTGAGATTATTCACCCTGGCATTCAATAAAAATCCTCCATCTTTTCAATGGTCTTTGACTGCATCTAGTAAATCCATACAAACCAACCCCTTGGGGTACAGTATGGAGAACATCTTTCATGGGAGAAAGTCCCACTTTGTCAAACGCTTGAAGATAAGGAATTTACAGAATGGGAGGAAAATAAACGCAGGGAAGTGTAAGTCATAGGATCATGTCAGACTGTTACAGCAAATCAAAGCTGTTGTTTAGATTCTAACAGTGGAGAACAGCATATAGACGGAGGATTTTTTTTTTCTTATTAGAACAGGTGATTTGACCTCATCAACCTCTATATCCTGTTCTCCACTGTTTGAATCTAAACAACTGTTTTGAGTTGCTATAACAGTCTGACCTGATCCTATGACTTACATTTCCCTGCATTTATTTTCCTTCCATTCTCTAAGGCTATGTCTACACTGGCAAGTTAGTTCGAATTAAGGGCTTGCTTAATTCGAGCTAATAAGTTCGAATACGGCTTCAGAATTAGCCAATGTGGCCATGTTAATTCAAACGAATTTCTTAGTTCGAACAAATCGGCCATTGAAATGAATGGGGATCGCTAATTCAAACTAAGCAAGTGCCATGAATGGCACTTGCTTAGTTTGAACTAACTTTTTCTAGTTCGAATTAATCTAATTCAGTTAGTTCAAACTAACTAATTCGAACTAATTTTAGCAAGTGTAGACATAGCCTAAGTGTCTGACAAAGTGAGATTTTCTCCCACAAAAGCTCATATGATAAATAAATTTGTTAGTCTTTTAAAGGGCCACAGGACTCCAGGTTATTTTGCTGAACTAGATTAATACGGCTACCCCTTCGGAACTTGACAAGATAGGATGCTATCTAAAATCCATTTTAAAAATTGGGAGAAAGTTGCTTCCCTTACTTCATTGGTTCAGTTACGGAAATGAAGAATCAGACTTCCATTCCTCATCCTATGCAAATAGAAAGCAAAGTTTTGACGGACTTCCACAGAATGCACTTTTTCTGTCTTCCACAATGGCATGATGTTTAAAACAGAAAAACAGATGTTTTGATGCTAACAGGCCTCAATGAACACTTCCAAATGCATAGCTGGATGCCAGGCCAACTCACTTGTGGCTCCCGTCATTCCCTTGTTTAGTTTTAACTTATTAAATTGCAATTTCTGTTTAGAATTTTAGAACAAAAGTGGCTCTCAATTGGAAATATTTACACACAAGGCAGATATTCATTAGAATACATCTTCACTTAGTTTTACATGGAGAAGTGAAGAAATAATCAATACAAAGACTAAGGTCCACTCCCCTCCAATCAACACTGCCACTGAACGACATCATAAAAAGAAATGAAGCATAAAGACTTTGAAATGTAGAGTCATTGCATTGAATCATTTAATGTAAGTAATATGACAAGTTCTAGAGGAGTAGCCGTGCTAGTCTAGTTCAGCAATACAAACAAGAAGTCCTATGGCACTTTCAAAGACTAACAAACATTAATCGCATGAGATTTCAAGGGTAAAATCCAACTTCATCAGATGCATGAACTGGAATGCATCTGATGAAGTGAGATTTTACCCACAAGAACTCATACAATAAATAAATTTGTTAGTGTTTAAAAATGCTACAGGACTCCTTGTTTCTTTTGCTTCATAGCTGTGCTCCAAACAAACAAACAAGAAATCATAGCTTCAAAGAGAAACTGCACAATTGGAATTTATATGTAGATTTAACTCCACTGACTCAGGGTTAAACAGGGACTACTGATTTTTGTTCTCATGACAACGGGTGACTTGACCTCACCTTCCTCTATATGCTGTTCCACAGTGTTTGAATCTTAACATCTACTTTGATTTCCTGTTACAGCTTGACCTGATCCTATGTCATGCACTTCCCTTCATTTAATTTCTTCCCATTCTGTAAATTCCCCATCTTCAAAGTGTCTGACGAAGTGGGATTTTCTCCCTCGAAAGCTCATGCAATAAACAAATGTGTTAGTCTTTAAAAGTGCCACAGGACTCTGTTGTCTTTCACAGGCCTCCTTGTTTATATTTTCACCAAGAGTATATAGACATAGTGTATTTTATGGTGTTTAAAAAAAAAAAAAAAAAATCAAATGAGCATAAAGGCTTAATTTATTTGCAAAGCAACATGTCTCAAACAATGAGAATCAAAATTTCTTAGGACAGTAACTAAAAGTTCAAAACAAGACTAAAACTGGTGATTTAAATTGCTTTATTTGACTCAATCTACTCTGCTATTTAATGAGCAAACATTTGAAATTTTATTTTTTCTAATTATTTCATGTTTTAAGTAAACTTACTCATTAATATTGTCTTCATTTCAATTTCCTTTTAATACAAAATGTATGTCCATAAATATTTTTAATTATTTATCTCTGTGAAGTAGGTTGCCAGTATGCAAAGAGAAAAAAAAAGGTCTACGTGTTTCAGAAAAGATTTTCCAAGTCAAGCAATATTGAGCATGTTGGCCCTCTGCCCTGACAGAAGTTTACTGAATTCCACAGCTTATAACAAAACATGGTATTTTCTCATCCTGAGTAGAAAACTGCAACAAGAAAATTGTCAACTAATCTGTATGTGATAGTTCTTCACTAAAATACATCAGCCTGTATTTGTTTTATGCTTGTCAGAATAATTCACCACAAGGTTTCAATACATGAACTATAAGAAGCATTCGCAGAACACTAGACAGTGTGCCAATATTCTCTCTACCGTTGCTGAATATTTACAGCAGAGTTTCAAACATACTGATCAAGAAAGCTTCTTATGAAACAAAGTACAAAAACAAAATAACTCCAAATAAATATTTAACTAAACATTGATAAGAGCCCAACAATAAGGTGTTTGATAGCACACTGGATAGTGCAATGTACAATTTGTTGGAAAAAAATGTTCAAAGAATATTTTGACTTAGCATTCTCTAGCAAAATGAGTGAGATTCTCTCCAGAAATAGAAAAAAGGGGGGAGATAGATCTAACAGAAGTAATAAGAAACTTAACTATTATCTACAAGTTCATTTCCAATAGAAGCAACAACTATTTCCTGGTTATCTAGAAGTACAGCTTCATTTTAATATTGTATAAAGGAGGCATGAGAAAATTCATTCTCCAAGTGTCAGGTGAATGTTGAGTAACAGCAGCTTTTTCACATAGTGGAGGGTAACAACTGATCCAAGTTCTTAACAGTTTTATCTGCAGTGTAACCTAGTTTTGTATGTGTACAAGCATGCTAAAACCATTTTAGGAGCTGCTAACTGTCCAAAGAGGAAAGAGTCATTACTAAAGAATTCTACATCTTGAAAATTTAAGACAGTTTTGAAAGTCTCCAGTGGATTCTTATCCATACGTCTTTGATCAGTAAAAGGATTATAAAATAGCTAATTTTAAAAAATCATATTTTGACTTTTTTTTTAAATCAGTTGAAATGGTAGAGAATATTTCTTCTCATTGAGTAAAGAGATAACATTCTGAATTAAAAGGAAAATTCATAATTATGTATGATCATGATTGCACATAAAGGTTAAGAATTTTAAGAATTCTAATTCTGATTCATAAATAAATTATTCCTATAATTTTCTTGCTAATAAACCATTATTTTCTTCCTAAATTGGGATCAACAGAAAAATGTATTCAAGTACCTTTCTCCAGTACATCATAAGTGACTAAAACAGCAGCTGCAGAATGCAAAGCAAATTGGACAAAGGAACCTAGTTTTCAGTAACCTACAGTATTATATAAAGAAATAACAGAAATACTTCCTGATGTGTATTTTTATTCTATGTTCGTAAAACTAAGTTCTTTAAAGTTTTAGAACCCATTTAAAACCAATGTGGTTACTCAAAATATCTGTGTTTTCCCTGATGAATATTTTCAACAACTTTTGTTGAAGAAAACTCATATTAAGACCTTTGACAAGGAGAAAAGGTGCATGTGACAACATAATGAATTTGATACCTTAAACTTGAAGGTCAGCTTTAATACAATATCAAAAACCAATTTCCACTGTGTCAGAGTCATTCATCAGATATGTTTAATACAATTAGAGCTTATACCAAGACTTTCATTTGCACCTACCTCTTACTAGAGGTGATTAGGTACTCAAAAACAACAAGTCTAGTGGGACTTACAGACACTTAAGTCATGCACCATAAAGTGGAACAAACATAGTAATACACAGCAAAGTATAAGTAAGCCTTCCACGGAATCTGTGTAAGCTACATGATCCCAAATATGACTTGAAGTGCTTTGGTTAAGCAGAAGTCTAATGATCATATACTCATAACAAACAGCAATATCTTCTTTACTAGGGTATCCATTGCCATACACAATTAGTGCCCTTCTGTTCTTTTCCTCCACCACATGCGCATCTGAATAAGAAGCTAATAACTGGCGTGCCAGATCACACTAGTGGCATAGCCAGTCCAGTATCTAGCCTAAGAACACCCAACAAGTCAAAGAAAATACCTGTGATAGACAGTTATGAAATAACTAGGCTTGGAAGCATTACGTTGCTTTAAGTGCCAATAACCGTTAATTTCACCAGGCACAGACAAAGTGAATAGAAATATTTCTATCAATAATAATGAATCTTTATAGACAGATAAAATAAGAAAAAGGCTTTTGAGGTTTCATTAAGGTTATTTACTTTGTATATGTTAACATATGATGTTGATAATTTATGTTTTAATAATTATAAAACTTTAACTTTTTTAATGTCTGTCATTCAATTGTTGGATCCTCGCATCACTGTCTGATCCCCGCATAAGCTCCTACAGCTGTTAAAATTTAGATCAATAAAAATAAATGTTTTTTAAATCATACAACAAAAAATATCCAATTCTGCCAACCCTGGAAATAAGCAACTCATATTGCAAGTTTCTCACTAAACAACACACTTCAGTTGCTACCTTAAATCTGCTTCATGTTCACTTCCTTCTTTTAGTACAGACCATAATGGCTCTTGGTGTTATCCAGAGGAAAAAGGTTAAATCATTTACTGAACATCACTAATTTCATTCTGTTAAATAAATCAAGAAGTAGCAACAGGCAGCTGAGCCAAAATATTTAATAAATACTGTTAGATTTTATTTTAATTAGAAATGCAGAAGACAAAATTAAGGAATTTCCTAGGAGAGGCTAGAAATCCTTGGAAAGGCAAACATTTTCTGAAGCAGACAGAGAGTCCTGTGGCACTTCTAAAGACTAACAAATTTTGATTTATTTTCTGAAGCTTAACTGACATCTGCTGGATGGGTAAAAATATACAATGAAATTTTAACCTGTCAAGTGGACTAATTTACAGATTGCAACCAAATATGGATACATCCCAATATCTTCATCTGCCCATAATTGAGGCAACAAAATCTTTTATTGAAAATGGACTGTGGCCCCTCACAACAACTATATGGAAAAAATTGTATAACAGTTCTGAAGAAGTTCATTAGTCTTTTTCCAATTAGAGACTCCAGCCATCTGAGAAATCAAGTTTTCATCTAAACATTCTGATGACCTGAAAGCCAAGGTACCCTGGTCTTGACCCAAGAAGAGACCTCCTGTTTATGTAAGCAGTGGTCAGTAACTTTGCTCTCCCAAGAAAAAGTTTCTTTAATTAACAATCCCTTATGGAAAAGAACCTTGGTTTTGGAACCTTAGGAGACCCAAAGTTACAAATATAGGCAATGTGAGGAAAGAACTGCTTTCCCAAAGCTAAAAAACACTAAGAAGAAATCACCACCTCACCAGAAGACTCCCTGGAAAACAGAAGGAAGAGTGATATAACCCTGCTTTGGTTTAATTGACAGGACATTTGTAAATAAGTGTTTATCAACACTGAATTTTATCTGCCATTTTGTTGCCTAGTCACCCAGTTTTATGAGATCCCTTTGTAACTCTTTGCATTCTGCTTTCAAATTAACTGACCCCATTCTCTGGCTTCCCTTTGGTCTGAAATATTATTTCTCAGCCTTCTTATACATTTGAATGTCAGAAGAAAGGGAAGCACTCAATTAGGAGGATTAAGCTACAGCTACAAATGATTATATTTATCCTTCTGCATGCCCTTTCAATGGAGAATCTTGAGTATTTAAAATGAATTTACAATGAACTTATTAAAAACTATCAATTGCAACCACTAAATTAATAGCAGAAAAACTATACTTTTCTATTCCAAGATGCTCCATTAGCAAAGAAATTCAGACGTTAAATTGCACAACTGATGTTACTGTATACAGACAATGCAGGAGAGATATAATGCTTTGCTCAAAAATGTAATTGTTGGGTAGTGGACATAAATAATTTTTTTCAACTGGGTCCCAAGAAAGAAATCTTGAAAACCACTCATTTCTTATACTTAAAATTAAATAAAAAAACATTACCATAAAAAACAGTAAGATTGTATAATCAAACCCTCAGAAGTTAAGAAATGCCAGAATTAAGGCTGCCCACAGAAACTTTGACACCTTGTGCATATGCATATTATCATCTTTTTACATAATCACATGCCATTTTTCACACAGGACCCTGGGCCTTTAGTGCACATAATGGATGATGCTCACTGGACTAGCTGTTCAATACAACTTTTCATTCTCATCCTTCAACATCTAGTCCCTTGCTGTATTTAGTGCACACCACCCAAGCCTACAATGAACACAAATTATATTTTCCTCCTAGGCTATTCTGTTTGTTACTGTAATCCTTAAGGGCTTCACAAACCAAACAGTTCATTAGCTTACATTAACTGTGATTCTTCAAGGTGTGGTTTTTTCAAAGATTCCATTCTAGGCACATATATCTTATGCATTTAAGATCAGATTCTTTTCAATGGCAGTGTCCAACAGGGCTATGTCCATGCAACCTTTCACTCCCCATAATAGATAGCATAATGGATGGGAAGCCACTATACTGTAATCAGTGTAACTGGAAAAAGAGGCTCCAGATTTCTGGAAGGACTGTTATTGATGGGACACAAAAATAAAATGTGGGAAGTTAGGCTGGAAACAAGTCAGGTACATGGAAAAAGCGGTGGACTAGGTTTCTTGGTCAGATGAATCTGGATTCAATGATATTCTTTTTTAATGAAACACAGTGGCAGCGTCAAACCTCTGTTCTCTGAGGTGGAGCAACTGGCAATGTGAGTCATGGAACTCCATCAGAAACTACCCAGAGTCCTGGATTTCGCAGATACAAACTTTGCCCAGTGATGGATGCAAAGGACAGATGCAAGTGAGCAGTACCCAGACCTGGCCAAGCAAGAAGACAGCAACAGGAGTAGTTAAGTAAAAATAATTTTATCTTTTGGGTGAAGAAAGCAAAGAGGTCTGCTTCCTTGTGAAGCTCATCATTGCCTCAAACCCACAATAGTCCTATGAGCCTGGGAGCTTACTGTACCGCCCCTCCCCCAAACAGAATGCAACTGTGAAGAAAAAAATGTTTTTCACTACAGAGGCATCTGAAGAGGAGAAGGGATAGGACTTCTATGTTGCTGCTATGCACAATTTTTGAGCATTACCAGCTTCCCGGATTCATGACAGAAGAGTCTACAGCCTTTGGGATCACAACTTGCAGAAGGAGTTGTTCCAGAAACTCAGTCTCACATGAGGAATCTCAACACTATGAGTGCTAAAAAAATGGTATAGACTTGTACAGAAGGATGATTCACAAAAATTGATGCCAGGTGAACTAGAAGACAGGCCTGACTGCTCCAGAGAAATTAAATTGCCCAGTGCACTCGATTTGGGGTTGCAGCTGGCAAAGACTGATGATATACCCATACATACAAAGCCAAATATAGGATGTGGTTTTGTCTGGTCAAGGATTTCCTGATTTCAAGGAAAGAGTCTTTGTGGTAGAGCAGCTTCTTTCTGAAGACATCAGTCAGCCAGCATCCAAGCTATCAAGGATGCGTGTTCCAGGAGAGAGTATGTGGCCTTTTTTCTACAGTCATGATCCAGGGGAGGATGTAGCCAGTAAGGTGATAGCTTTCAAGACACTGACAGAATCATGAGGTTCAAGTACCAAAACTTCTGGGTCTCACTGGAGCTATAATGATCATTCAACCCCTCTTCCTGTCTCAGTTCCCTCAAGACCCTCAGTATCACATATATCTGTGAAAAGACATACACCAGAAAAGGAGATGACAGGATGACGTGGGGAAAAAAAAGAAAAGAAAAGAAAAAAAACAAAGGGGATAGACTCCTGGCTCCTTTGGAGCAAAATCTGAAGCATTTGTTGTAGTGACATATCAAACAGATCCTACCACAGGACTCCCCTATCCACACAAAAAAAAAAAAAAAAAAAAAAAAAAGGTCCTCCTGGGTTCTCTGCTGAGGGGTTCCGTCAACATGTTCTGGAGGTCATGTTGTTGCAGAGCAAACAAAGCAGTATAATCACAGCTGCATGGCTTCCTGTCAGATGGGAAAGGGTCTGGGATGCCTTCTTCCTTTTACCTATTGATAAAGAATATGTACCTAAAAGATACACTTCAGGAATTATTCTGGAGAAAATTCTATGGCCTCTGTTATACGATATTTCAAATCAGATCATCACAAAGATCCCTGTAGCCTTTGAATCTATGATCTCATGCACTGCTATGGTGCTTTTCATAGGCACTTGTATCATCAAACCCTGGATGAAAGGCAGGAAAGCTCTTCATACCAGTCGGATAGTGCTGAGTTCCAGAAGCCTTATTTGTAAGATGGCCTCATGGAGTGACCACTTCCCTTAGATCTTCAAGTGACCGAGGCATAGGACTTTTCCCTTAGCTCAGTATGAGTGCACCTGGCAGTAATACTTGGCAAACCCTCCACCAAAGTAGAAGCATCAATTACAAGAGCCCTTGCTAGTAGAGGCACTAAAAAGAGTACTCTCCTATACAATTTCCCTGGATCCATCCACCAATTTAACGACAACAGGGCTTTAAGAGATTGTGATTATCCTCTTGAAGCTGTGCCTGGTTGGTAGATAAACTGATCTCAACTCAACCTTGCATGGGTCAAAGGTGAATTCAGTCATGCTGTGTGACATATATGCATTCTAACAGGTCCCAAGAATATGGGGTAGATCTACATACATCTTCACTTGGTCAACCACAGTCCAAAATCCCTGTTGGAGAAGGCATGCTGTAACAGCACCCTAATAAACTCTATGCTTTGAGTCAGGTTCAGTATAGGATTTTTTCTGACCCTGAGGCCCAGCACACTCAAAATATTTAATGTCTTTTGAAGTGGGATCAGTCACCTGCTGCAATGATTTATTCACATCTTAGCTGGTCATTCAATAGTACCTAGCTTTTACACAGTGCTTTTCATTCACAGATCTCAAAGCACTTTAGAAAAGAGTTCAGTATCAATATACACAATTTAGAAGTGCAGGAGGCCACAGAGGGGAAGTGAGCCACAGAGGGAAAGTGACTTCATAAATTGAGCTAGTTGGTCAGAGACAAAGCTAAATTACATTCCCAGTTAAAGAAGTGAGCATACGCTAGAGTTTTTAGATCTTTTCTACCCAGCCTACATCCTATGCCTCCAAAAGAGCCCCCAATCTGTCAGCAGATCGAGGGATGCGATTATTCCCCTCTATTTGGCTCCGGTGAAGCCGCATCTGGAATACTGTGTCCAGTTTTGGGCTCCCCACTACAGAAAGGATGTGGACAAATTAGAAAGAGTCCAGTGGAGGGCAACGAAACTTATTAGAGGGCTGGGGCACATGACTGACGAGGAGAAACTGAAGGAACTAGGCTTATTTAGTCTGCAGAAGAGAAGACTGAGGGGGGATTTGATAGCAACCTTCAACTACTTGAAGGGGTGCTCCAAAGAGGGGGGAGCGAGCTAGGCTGTTCTCGGTGGTAACAGAGGACAGAACAAGGAGCAATGGTTTCAAGTTACAGCTGGGGAGGTCGAGGTTGGATATTAGGAAAAACTTTCTCACTAGGAGGGTGGTGAAGCATTGGAATGGGTTACCTAGGGAGGTGGTGGAATCTCCCTCTTTGGAAACGTTTTAAGGTCCGGTTAGACAAAACTCTGGCTGGGCTGATTTAGTAGAAGTGGTTCTGCTTTTAGCAGGGGGTTGGACTAGATGACCTCATGAGGTCCCTTCCAGCCCTATGATTCTATGAAAGCACTAACAAGCCTTACCTACAGATATAACTATACATGTATAATTTCATATATACTTTGGTTTATTAACAAAATTAAACAAGGTCTCAGTTTGTACTAGTCTGTTTGTTACTAAATAGTAAAAGATCATGAACCTTCCATATTATTGTTTTAAAAGTGTAGTAACATTGTATATACTTTGCATTAGTAAAAGGAATTATTTGAGTACACAAGAATTTTCTACACCTGTAGAGATTCCTGGAACCATGAACACTGATTCAAAAAATGTATTAACATAAATTTGTTTACAGAGAAAGTTAATTTAGGAGGGCTATTCCTTTTAGATTCTCCACCAATTAAAATAACTAAAGACAAAGGCAAGACTGAAGCAAGGACTTGATTTTATTGTAATGTACTCGTTTTATTCACAACACATGAATTTCAATAGAATTAAACTTTTTAATAATCTCTCCATCACTAGTTTCTGCTCAATTGATCTGTTATCCATCAGCTTGTCAAAACCAACATATATAGTTTGCAGCCAAAAAACCTAAAAGTATTATTCACCATCCCTGTTGACAGCCCAGTTTTCTCATAAATATTCAACATGGTTCCTATGAAGCTCAAGAGGAAATGACTGTCGACTGTATTTGATTTCAGAAAGATAAGCAAAACCAATTTTACTGTTCTACAACCATTCATATCAAGTTGAAGGCTGTACAGTTTTGATCTGTAGGTACAGTAATACAGTTGGAAAACATATTAATGTATATTTACTGCAACACTATATTGATGCCAGCCTGCTTGAATGTTATGCAAAATTAACTGCAAAACAGGAATAACTACATGATTTCGTGTAGCATAAGACATAAAATGCATTAGGTTTATACAAGATCACAGACTATGTCATAAAGAGTTTCTCCCTGAATAAAGCCATTCTTTCCCCCTACTTCTCATTGCAACTCTCTAAAACCTGACCCTCTTCTTTCTCGGAAACTAAAGTGCTTCTTCAATGTTTTGGTGTTCTCTCATCTCCATTATGACATTTACTTCCTCAGCGGTTGCTCCAGTTACTTAACTCCATCCCATTGAAGCCAACCATTATCACTTTCAAGTTTTGTTCAGATCAGATTACTCCTTCCTTCAAATGCCATCACCAAATTCCTTTTAACTAGACACAGAATGAAAGCTTCATACCCTCATTTTCATAGATTTAGTATCTTCTCTCAGTTCCCATAACCATCCTCCACATATCCCTGCACTGCCATTATATTCCCCCTTACCTTACTCTTCATTTCCTTTTCATTCTATATCATCCCACTTACATAAAACATTGTTCCTAACCATCATATTCACTCATCTCAAATTCCTCCTCAGAATTTCCTCCTCAAAATTTCCTTCCAGACACCCGCCCTCTCATTTCCTTCTGGCCAGAAATTCCGGCAGAAGGGTAGGAGGATGGGTCATGAAATGGACATGAACTCCACATCTCAAAGAACAATAGTTATGTAAGTTGTGACAGGCTGCTCCCCAGATCTGGTCTGGTGTATCACTGTGACCTCCCAAACCCTACTCCTGAACCTTGCTTTGCCAGGTGACTACTCACTCCCAAGTCAGTCCACACCAGCGTCCTGCATATATTCTGTTCCAGACAGTGAGTGCGTGCCCTCTGGCCACTCAGGCGACGGTCCCCAAGAGAGCACCCACAGCCCCAGATACCCCAGTGGGAACTTCTGTCTTACAGACATAGGGATACTTCTTCAATCACCATAAACTCATGTCCGTCCATTTAACAAAGAAATGGATCATGCCCGGCCTCCCTCACTCATACCCTCTAAAGTTCACACAGCTTTAGGTAAAACAAACACTAATTTATTGATTACAATATAATTTTGAGTATATAACAAATCAATGCACAATCATTTTAATAAAGCTGTCAGAAATAACCACACTCAAATAAAAGATAATAGACACATTCTATTCTAACACTATTCCAAGGTCACTCTTTACTCTAGTCTCCTAATTCTTACACCCCCCTCCCCCCAAAAAAACTGGCTCCTGGTGGCGTTTAGCCAGCTTGGACCCTCCTGCCTAGCGGTAAGCTCTGTATCTTGCAGTTGCTTGTAAGATGGTGTTTCCCTGGTCAAAAGCCAGCAGCTTCTCCCTCATTCCAAGTCTCTGTGTTTGTTTTTCAAAACCCCTGTCAGTCCCTCCCCCTTCTCCTGGGCCGAGGTGATCCCTTTGTTCCGTCTAAGCCTAGGACCTCAATTTACATTGCCTTTATTCTCTCCTTGATATACTTGCTTGCAGCTTTGGCTGTTTATATGATGCTGGAAGAGAGTTCTCTCTGTCACCCTCCCGCCGAGCCATTTAACCTGCTTCACATAGGTACGCACACATGTTGCTGCAGGAAACTTATGTAGAAAATGTCATGAATATTCATAAAGGAACCTTCCATGGCACTACCTTCCATGGATCCTGGGTTGGGCTCAGAGCTAAGGCAAGGCTGCCGCCAACAATAGCTCCAGAGCAGAAAAGCGGCCCACTATAGGCCCCCTTTGTCTCTTTTCAGGGTCAGGTGGCTCCTTCTTCAAAACACGTTTTTGTGCCTCTTCCTCAACACTGGTGATGGTGAGCAGTGCTGGGAAGAGCCCAGTGCTAGAGGAGCACCATCTACAGATATGGGCTTATTGCAGATCACACACAGTTTGAAGCTCAGGGATTGGAGTATCTCCCATCCTTATGGGGACCACTATCTACATTAACTACTGATTCTAAAACTACAGCTACATTATAATTAACAACATTCACTAGAATACATTTTAACCCACAGGAGAAGATTGGCAGATGCAACAGAGAAATTGCAGCAACCAACATAGGCAGTAAGAAGTAAATGAGAAGATGGGAAGTAGAAACACCCCTTATACTGGCACATATACACATAACCCCATTGAGCACTGGAGTCATCCCTACAGATACAACCGAGGGAAAATTTCAGCACCAGTGCAAGTGCTGCACACACACCTAACAAGGAATGGATAGGAGCGAGCATTCAAAGAAGAATATTTTGAGATTTTCGCTCACAGTGCAAGTTCTGTGTCTGTCCAAAAACTTTCATCTATTTTAAATAAATCTTCTGGATTAAAAATTATAAAATAGATGTAACAACTATTTTCTTTTGGGAAATAAAAGGTGAAGCAATGTTTATCCAAAGAGAAGCCCTTCATATCATTGAGGGAGGATATGACAGGATGCACCACAAGTTGAGTGCCACCTGCTATGGGCCCCACTGCCTTGGTGCACCCCACCTGAGAGTGGTATCCTTTAGAGGGAAGAACAAATTAAGTTAGAACTGCAAGAACTGTCTAGAAAGGCTTTTCAAAATGAATGGGAGTAGGAAGAGCCAATCAGCGCCGAGCAAGGAAGTTTCTTCCAGATGTCATTTCTGAGTGAAGTTGCAACAAGGAAGGGAAAAAAAATTATCCATCATAACCACGAAACCCAGCCTCTTGAAGGTTCAACTAGGCCCTCCATTTGGCTGAAAAAACAAAGGACTGTTTTATGTTACGGAACTTAAAAGGTGAAATAGTCATCTTGAAATAAATACTGGTATATTTCTGTAATAATATTACGGCGTTGTCACTTTGAAAGACATCCCACTGGTTCAAGTAGGCCCATAACAAATGGACAATACTTGCTTCCTATTCAACACTGTGCCAGTCACACCAATAACCTAAAATAATACCTCTAAAGGAGAAAAAAAAAATAGCAGTCATTTTACATAATATACTAAAATAAACAAGCACCCATATATACATGGATTGCAATGGTGGTTTTCCTTCCAAAGCTAGCTCTTCAAAAAGGGAGAAGTACACATTTCTGCTGTTTATGTCCCAGTAAATTCATCACGGAGTACCACCATTTGTCAATATCCAGGGAGCACCCTAAGCCCATGCCTTATATCATGAAATGGAAGCAAGAGCTGCAACATCGAAGCTCAGCAGTTTGGGAAAGTTTTGTTGCTTTTTCCATAGACTACAAGGCCAGAAGAAAACTATTGTGATCATAAAATCTGGAAGGAACCATGAGAGGTCATTGAGTCCAGTCACTTGCACTCATGGCAGGACCAAGTACTCTTTAAGCCATTTCTGACAGGTGTTTCTCTAACCTGCTCTTTAAAAGTATCAATGATGTAGATTCCACAACCTACCTAGGCAACTTATTCCAGTAGTTATTCACCTTGACAATTAGGAATTTTATCCTAAACCTCCCTTGCCGTAATTTAAGATCATCATCTAGTCTGATCGCCCTGCAGCACAGAGGCCATAGGATTTCCTTGAATTTTTATTTGAATTACAACATTTTAGAAAAAGCCACTTTTGATTTAAAAATTGTTAGTGAAGGAGAATCCACTAGAACCTTTGATAGCCCAACTGATGTGATATCAGTAACAACACTTGGGGTAAGTAAAAAGTATAGTATAAAAATAGAGGTTGAAGGACTACTTTATCAAGTGTAAGTTCTTACCTATGTGGTACTTCACCTTTAATAGGCCTTTGGAATGTCTTACTACTTAGGCTAAATAATCTTGTTCCACATTGTATTTAGCTGTGACTGAGTACATTTCCCAGACCTGAAGAAAAGCTCTGTGTAAGCACAAATACTTGTCTGTCACCAGCAGAAGTTGGTTCTAACAACATAATACCACACCCACTTAGTCTCTCTAAAATTCTGGAACCAGCACAACCACACCAAAACCACCACATACTGACGTAGCATTCAGATGTAGCCAGAATTGACCATTCTTTGGGTATAGAAATTGCTTCACATTTTGTGCCTTATACTTACTTTGTCAGGGAGATATCTAACAGCCTACTTAAAAATTAGAGAACTTATCAAGAATCTACAGCCAGAAGAAAAGGCCTTAACATATGTAAATTAATCAAACATCAAAACGTACTACTCATTTTATTTAGAAGAGATATTTTTATTATAAAACTATATGACAAAAGGTTTCAGAAAATTGTTCAATTTTGTAATATGCCCTAACAGATGGAAGCATTACCTGACAGGGTTACTGGTCAAAGACACCCGTAGGGATTCTAAGCAAGTGACAAGTCTTTCATCCGTTACTCCAGATTTTAGTTCCAAGATGAATTCCTGTGGTGTAATCTGTTGCCTGCTCTTGAGGCTTCCCTGCAAGAGAAAAAAGAAATGATACCAATTTTCTTTCTGGTACACAAGTAGCATATAATGATAGTATCAATGAAACATTTTTATTGAGAAATTTAAAAAAATTGAAAAAACAAGCAGCATTTCACATTATCATTAAGTAAATATTGGGCAAGCTGAACTGCATAAAATTGAGCATTCAGGTATATATCAAAATAATGATGCTTTGAGTACCTAAATATTTGTTTTCGTCAATGCACTTTAAGTGCAATATTACGCTGAAGAATAAACATGGCATACTGGTCTTCCATGTTTGTCTCAATGGATCTTTGTATGACATATAATCAGCTTGCTGGTAAAAAAAAAAGTCCATTTTCCAGTCCACGCAACCTACATTCCAGGAGTCCAACTAAGTTCTTTCCCTTTCTCATCTGTAAATGGACAATATTTATTTTAACTGGAATTTTGAGATGTGTCTTCCCTAACCGCATTCCACATATGGGTGCACATGCACACCATGCATCTGAATCTGAAAATTCTCACAAGCAGTGTTTGTTTGTCCACACGTGCCCCAATTCTTCTCATGCTCCAGACAGACAGCATAAGAGGCAGTGTAAGCCTATACCTCTCCAGTTCCTCTTATTGCAAGCCCAAGCAAAGGGGACAGAGGACAAGTAGTAGAATAAAGAAAGAGGCCACATCTTGGAGAGTTTCCAGATGCAGATGTGTAACCTCCAGTTCTTCTTCGAGTGCTGGCCTCCATGTGGGTGATTGACAAGCAGTATTCTGACTGGAGGGGGTGCGAGGAAGTCAGCAAGAAAGATGCTTTAAGTACAGGTTCCTCCTGCTGCATCTGCATCAGTGACTTGAATTATGTGTAATGTTTAGTGAATGTGCGCACGAAACTCCAAGTAGCCATCCTGCATGCTTCCAGTAATGATACTTTATGCAGTGATGCCACCAAGGCAGCTTGGAGGGATATGTGCTAACTAAAAGCATATGATGAAGCACCTGAAATCAATTTAGAGATTGTTTGAGAGGTTATAGCTTGACCTCTTGATTCCATGACCTCTCAGCGATGGCAAGAAATAGCATAAGAGACTTTGGATAAATTTGGTCCTCTGCATGGAGACCACCAAGGCTTGTCCGACATTGAGGGAAGGAAGCTTCCTCTCCTCAGAGACATCAGGTTTTGGGAAGGAAACAGGTAAGTGAATGATTTGTTTGAGATAAATATCCAAAATAACCATGGGGAAAAATTTAATATGCAATTAAAGAAATACTTTTTCCACGCAAAAAAGAGTATTCCAAGTGGGTTCCCATTTCACATCCTTCTGGCTGACTAATAGCCACTAAGAACGTAACTTTCATAGACGAATGGTGCAAAGGGTTCAAATAGCAATCTAGTGAGTGCTGATAGTACAAGACTGATAGTACAATCGTACTTAGATGTAGGTTTGATGATTAGAAAGCTGGGGGAGATGCCCAAATAATCTCCGCGCCTGATATTAGTGTTGAGAAGGAGGAAAATGAAATAAGAAAGGACACAGAAATAGGGAGCGGCATGAGGGTTACGAGAAGGAGGAGTAGTGTAAATGCCAGTCTAGTGAGTGATATTGTCTGTGCAATGACTGTGCCGAATCAGGCAAAGAACGTGAGTGAGGCCAAGCAGCATAAACTAAAATGTTTATATACTAACGTGAGAAGCCTGGGTAACAAAATGGAGGAGCTGGAGCTACTGGTAGAGGAAGTGAGACCAGATATTATAGGGATAACTGAAACATGGTGGAATCGTAGTCATGACTGGTGTACCGGTATTGAAGGCTATGTGCTCTTTAGGAAAGAAAGATATAAAGGCAAAGGTGGGGGAGTGGCATTGTATGTCAATGAGGAGATAGACTGCAGGGAAATTCAAAGTGATGGAATTAACATGACAGAATCAATCTGGGTAAAAATCATGTTAGGGAAAAAGCTACTAAAGTTTCTCCTGGAATGGTGCTTGAAGTGTGTTACAGACCGCCGGGATTTGATCTAGACATGGATAGGGACCTCTTTAAGGCCTTTAAGGAAGTTAATGCTACTGGGAACTGTGTGATTATGGGAGACTAACTTCCCAGATATAGACTGGAGGACGTGTGCTAGTAGTAATAAGAGGACCCAGTTTTTCCTGGATGTGATAGCTGATGAATTCCTTCTACAAATGGTTACCGAACCAACGAGAAGGGATGCCATCTTAGATTTAGTACTGATGAGTAGTGAGGACCTCACAGATGAACGGGTTGTAGGGGACAACTTAGGTTCAAGTGACCATGAGCTAATTCAGTTCAAACTAATTGGAAGGATAAACAAAAATAAATCAGCGACCAGGATCTTTGACTTTAAAAAGGCTAACTTTAGAAAATTAAGGGAATTAGTTGGGGAAGTGGACTGGACAGAAAAACTCAGGAATGTAAAGGTAGAAGAGGCTTGGAATCGCTTCAAATCAAAGTTGCATGAACTATCTGAAGCCTACATTCTGAGGAAGGGGAAAAAATTCATAGGCAAGAGCTGTGGACCAAGCTGGATGTGTAAGCGTCTCAGAAAGGTGATTAGGAGGAAGCACAGAGCCTACAAGGAGTGGAAAAGGGGAGAGATCAGCAAGAAAAGCTACCTTTTGGAGGTCAGAACATGTAGAGAGAGAGTGAGAAAAGCAAAAAGTCAAGCTGAGCTGGACCTTGCGAAGAGAATTAAAACCAATAGTAAAAGGTTCTTTAGCCATATAAATAGGAAAAAAACAAAGAAAGAAGTGGGACCGCTACAAACTGACGATGGGGTGCTGGTCAAGGATAATCTAGGCCTGGCTCAATGTCTAAATAAGTACTTTGCATCTGTTTTCAATGAGAATGAAGTTGAGCTGGGGGATAGAGGTAGGGAAGCTAATGGGAATGAGATCATGAATGTGGAAATTACCATAACTGAGGTAGAAGCCAAACTTGAGCTGCTGGATGTGACTAAATCGGGGGGCCCAGACAATCTCCATCCGAGGATACTAAAGGAACTGGCTCATAAAATTGCCAGCCCTTTAACGAGGATTTTTAATCAATCTGTGAACTCGGGGGTTGTACCGTATGACTGGAGAATTGCTAAAGTAGTTCCTATTTTCAAGAAAGGGAATAAAAATGATCCGGATAACTACTGGCCTGTTAGTTTGACCTCGGTAGTATGCAAGGTCTTGGAGAAAAAATTTGAAGGAGAAAGTACTTAAGGCTGTAGAGGATAACAGTAACTGTGATAAAATACAACATGGCTTTACAAAAGGGAGATCGTGCCAGACCAACTTGATCTCCTTTTTTGAAAGGATAACAGATTTTTTAGATAAAGGGAATGCGGTGGACCTAATTTACTTAGATTTCAGCAAGGCATTTGATACAGTTCCACATAGGGAGTTATTAGTTAAGTTACAGAAGATGGGGATTAATATGAATATAGTAAAGTGGATAAGGAACTGGTTAAAAGGGAGACTACAGCGGGTCATACTGAAGGGTGAACTGTCAAGCTAGAGAGAGGTTACCAGTGGAGTCCCTCAGGGATCTGTCTTGGGACCGATCTTGTTCTACCTTTTTGTTACTGACCTTGGCACAAAAAGCGGGAATGTGCTAATAAAGTTTGCGGATGACACCAAGTTGGGAGGTATTGCCAATACAGAGAAGGATCGGGATACCATACAGAAAGATCTGGATGACCTTGTAAACTGGAGTATCAGGAACAGGATGACATTTAATAATGGGAAGTGCAAGGTGATGCATTTAGGAACAAACAAGCATTTTTCCTATAAGTTGGGGACGCATCAGTTGGAATGGTCTGAGGAGGAGAAGGATCTGGGAGTACTGGTTGACCATAGAATGACTATGAGCTGCCAGTGTGATGTGGCCGTGAAAAAAGCTAATGCGGTTCTGGGATGTATCAGGAGAAGTATTTCAAGTAGAGACAGGGAGGTGTTAGTGCCGCTGTACAAGGCACTGGTGAGATCCCATATGGATGGGATGCAGTTCTGGTCCCCCATGTTGTGTGCAGTTCTGGTCCCCCATGTTTAAAAAGGATGAATTCAAATTGGAACAGGTGCAAAGAAGGGCTACAAGGATGGTCTGTGGAGTGGAAAACCTGCCCTATGAGTGGAGACTCAAGAAGCTTGGCTTGTTTAGCTTAACCAAAAGAAGGCTGAGGGGAGATATGATTCCTCTCTATAAATACATCAGAGGGATTAACATCAGGGAGGGAGAGGAATTATTTGAGTACAGCACCAATGTGGACACCAGAACAAATGGTTATAAACTGTCCATCAAGAAATTTAGACTTGAAATTAGACGCCTAATTAGAAATTAGATTAAATTAACCATTAGAGGTGTAAAGTTCTGGAATAACCTTCCAAGGGGTGTTTGGGGGAAAAACCATAACTGCTTTCAAATCTGAGCTTGATAAATTTATGGAGGGGATGGTATGATTAGCCAATTTTGGAAATTAACTGATATTTGGCTATGTGTGGTGGATTTACAAGTGGCCTAAGAGGGGAGAGTACGTGGGGTGGGTTCTGAGTTATTACAGAGAATTATTTCTTGGATAACTGGCTGTTGAGACTTGCCCACGTGCTCAGGGTTTAACTGATCACAATATTTGGGGTCGGGAAGGAATTTTCCCCCAGGGCTGATTGGCCTGGGCTCTGGGGGTTTTTCGCCTTCCTCTGTAGCACAGGGCATGGTTCACCTACCAGTGAATTCTCTGTATCTTAAAGTCCTTAAATCATGATTTAAGGAGGTAAATAACTCAGTCATAGGTTAGGGGCCTATTGCTGGAGTGGGTTGGTGAGGTCTTGAGGCCTGCATTTTGCAGGAGGTCAGACTAGATGATCGTACTGGTCCCTTCTGACCTTAAAGTCTATGAGATTAGCGGAAAAGCCCTAACTGCACTGGTCATAAACTTCTCTGTTATAGGGTAAATAAAGATGGAACTTTAGTCTACTGGAGAAAGGCACTCATTGCTACAAGATGGATGCACAATGAACTGATGGAAAGATTCAAGTTCTTTAAAAACAGGAAGCATTCTATAAACATCATACTTATCATAGCCAAAAGAAAAACAAAGCCTTCCCTACTTACAGGCATTCAAGCTGACTAAACCGCAGCTGCCAGAACTGACAATCATGGAGGCATGTACACACAACTGTGACCAATAAAGAAAACATGATCAGCTCTAAAGAAGGAATAACAGAAGGGGGAGGGGAGACAAAGATTAGAGTTAGCAGAGGACAACAGCTCTATGCCAGACTTCCCCTAAGAAACTGATGAGCTCCCACTAGCCCCTCTCCACAAAAAAAAAAAAATACAAGGCTATAAGCCTTCTCTATGGACTGGTCTGACTATCTGACTAAGCAGGTAAAGCTGGACCCCAAGAGACTGCACCAAGAGCAGATGATACCACCCGCACATCAGGCCATAAGGTGCATCGGTTCTGGACTGAGGTATCTGATTCTGCTTCCTTCCTGAATAAGGGTATGCAAGAAGGGGTACATCATGACCCATGGACAGATTACCATTCTCAGGAGCTCTAGGGGAAAAAAGAAAAACACTATCTGGGCCTGTTCAGAGCTAAAAGAATGACTCGGGCCCTCTCCTGGTGGATCTCTCTCAAAACCTGTGGTAACAGAGGAATAGAAGGAAGGTATAACAGACTGCTTGTCCACGACAACAGAAGAGTATTGTGCTGGGAGCCCTGATCAATACTTTCTCTGGAATAATGAAAGGGAAGATTCCTCTTCATTAGGTATGTAAAGAAACCCCATTGAGATTGTCCCCACTGAGTTAATATCTTGCCTGGGATACAGCTGTAGATCTCCCACTCTTTATCCACAGTAAAGCATTTGCTCAGATTGTTTGAATTTTGAGCTGCTGGAAAGTATGTGTCTTGCATAATGAGGCAGTTTCTGATGCACCAGCTCCAAAGCCTGACTGCTTCTATGTGAAAGTGGAAGGTTTCTTCCTCCTCTATGTTTGTTTAATAAAGAACTGGTGTGATGTTGTCTGACGTTGTCTGACAAAAAGAAAACTAATGAGGAGAAAAGCCCTACATACTAGATGGACTGCCCTTGGTTCCAGTAAACTCATCCCGTGAGGCCTTGTATGGTGAGATTGTTCAGGTGAGCATCCCCACCCATAAGGATGCATCAGCTACAATGGTGACCATGAGCACCAGAGAGTTGAAGGGGACACCCACTCTCACTCAAGCGGGGTTCAACCACAATGTAAAGACAGTAACAGTTACCATGGTGTTGATGTGATCCTCGTCTCGTGAGTAGACCAGTTGGAGACAGACCTGTAGGTAGCACAGATCAAGCCTGTTGAATGGTATCATATACGTGCATGAAGCCTAAGAGTAATCTGTCAGATGACTCATTAACTAAACTCTTTACGTGAAGACTAAAATTCTTCCTGTGACAGAGTCTAGTGTGTCACTACAACAAACTATTGCCTGTGTGGATTTAAAACAGACTTTTCTTTGTATAGGCAGATTCCTAGCACCACCAACAGCTACTGCAAAGTTGCCAATCTGAATTTTGGAATGGATCAACCTATCAATAGTCAACATATAGGCAAATGAAACAATCCTAACTTCTCATTTGGGCTACCAACACCAAGGAGACCACTGTGAATGCTCTTGAATCTATTTGCCAGTCCAAAGGAAAAGACTTTGAATTGGAAATGCTGCAATACCACTAGAAATCAAAGAAGTTTTCTCCGTGACAGGAAACTATTTAAGTGAAAATTAGCATCCATGTGGAGAACTGCAAGTCATATTCCCTCCTGAAAGGAGGAAATCATTCATGTTAGTGCAACCAACCTAAACCTTCACTTCCAACAAAAATGTTCAGTTGTCAAAGGTCCAGATGGGGCCTCCACCCTCTGTCTTTTCCGGGGAACTGAAAAGTAAGCAGTATAGAACCCTCCCTCTATAGTTAAGTAACACTTGTTCTTTTGTCCCTTGGAGAAGAAAGGAATTTGCCTCTTGACAAAGAATCACCTTGTCAGGGGAAAGCTTGTCCATAAGATCAGCCAGTCTGGAATAATTTTTAAAATCACAGTTTGCTAGCAAGGCCTGAAACTTAACAATACAAAATTGTAAGCTCACAAAAAGAAAAGATCTCTCTTCCCAAAAGGGCCAGCCTCTTGTCAGCCAGGGTAGTCTTTAGATGCTGCAAGCTCGCTCTCTCAGTTGCTGCATATACCATCAGGGACTTAGCCACTGGGAGGGGTGTGAGAAATTCAGCCCCTTTGGCAGAAACAAAATAGCATCTCTGAGCCCTTTTAGACATGGGGTGGTGCATGAAGTTGGGTGGGAGAGACCACTCTGACTGACTCCATGAGTTAATCAGAAGAATCATTATGCTTGGATCTGTAAGCCGCAGAATACTCAAGAGCTGATGTTAGGAGTCCTGGACCTCCTCCAATGGTATCTGGAGATCACTGGCAATTCTTCAAAGTAGCTCCTGCTTATGGTTATCAAGGACAGACAGTAAGGATGGAATGACTGCTTCATCTTGAGAAGAGGATGAAATTCCCATCATTTGTGGATCTGGCTCTACATCCTGATCCCCATACTCAGATGAACCCAATGGGTGTGGAGTAGGAGATACGTGGTGGGATTCATGGTCAGATCCAGGGCATATACCACAGGGATTGTAGGGACCCCAATAAGGCCAAAAGGAGATGATACCAGAGAAACTTCAGACTCCATTTGGTATCTATGGCTTCCATTTCAAATAAGCAAGAGTCATACCACTATTAGATGGCAGCTGCTGATCATGAAATGGTAAATACAGAATTGGTGGGAAAACCAAACTGGTGAAGACCCAAGCATATGCTAATAACCAAGTAAGAAACGGTTACAAGCTAAAAATAGAACTGACAACTTGAGCTTGTTGGCATGCATACAAGGGATGTTGGCAGTTGGTATTCATCCAAGATCTAACAGATGGATATTAACACCAGTGTCTAGAAAACTGTGATAGGAGAGTAAAAAGCTCAGGATGTCAGTGGGAGAGCAGGAGTAGAGGAGCTGAAGAACCAGAGACCTGAAAGCTGACAGACAAGCAGGTAGCAGCAGAGAGAGGAAAGGCAGAGAAAACATGCAGGAGAGACTGAGAAGTGAAGTCAACAGACAGGTTGAACATATCTTTTTATAGTTTTAGAGAGAGTTATCTTAACTCTACACTAATGCTATGTGAAACATAGGTTAAAGGCAGTGTGCCTTTTAGTCAAACAGGTTAAAATGAACTGGCTAGCCTGTTTTAACACACCTTTTATCCTAGTCTAAAGGGACTTTGTTTAGAGGAGATTAACAACTCACCATAGCCCCCTTCAATCAAAAAACATAAAACCCAACCTCCCTCCTCCCTGCCCCCAAACCTCAAAAAACATTCCTGGAATCAAGTAGCCCTAAAAGTATATAACAACATAAATAGGGCATATTCCCTTCAATTCATGGATAGTGGGACACAAGTTGAACCCAGCTCAAGTCTCCCAATGCTTCACTGTATCTGCTACAATGGAACACTCCTGCTCTAGAAGTGTTAAAAATGATCTCGAAAGCTTTTTTGTTTGAAATTTTCTAACAGCATTCATATCTTTAAGCATATGTTTCAGTCCTCCAAGCTCTGTTTTAAAATTATTTCCATCTTAGTCCTCTTTGAATTATTTTTCTACATACCATTTTGCTCTCAGTAGCTTATATGTAAAATAGTATGACCAGAAATCACCCTACATGCTGTACTAGAGGCAGAAATCTGTCCTCTTACCTAAAAAAGATCTTAAAACAATACAATATAGCTATGTACAGATAAAGAATGGGAAGAAGGAACTCCCATTTGCTACAGCTTATAGCAGTCATTTCAGCAGGGGGCATGGAGCTTAAATTCTCTCTCTCATTAGTTTTTCTAGATTATGTAGTTGAGGATCAGAGTCACTATAATTTCAAACAGATAATGAAAACAAGGACAAAAATGGATCTTTATAAATCACGAGTCTCCAAACTTAAAACGTGAGCAAAAAAAGTCACACTTCACCTTTAAATCCTATTTAAAGAGATATGCATTGGTGTTCTGTTTTGCTGCTCTTGACATTCAGAACCAGAATAAGGAACTAGCAGAACAGGACCACGATCAGTGGTTGATTTGGGGGAGGTCTTTAGAGATCTCAAGACACTCAGGGCTGAGTTGTCTTGTTACCCCAACTACAGTTACCAGGTACCATAAGATACATCTCACAACTCCCCAACACCACCAGCCTTTCTGCCACTCAAGCACTCTCCTTAGGACGATACCAGTCCTCACTTTGCCTTGCACATTAACAGTAGGTGCATCCCAGTGCCTGAATTTAATTTGAATCCCTTGTAATGTCCAGCCTCTGACACTGGATACTCACAGAAAAGCCAGATGCTCTGCATCCAGAGATGCAGCATACTCCTTAAACCACCACCCTTGTAAAAAAAAAAAAAAAACAAAAAAAAACAAAAAAAAAAACACCACACAGCATTCATGAGACTTAAATAAACTAACTTTTGTTTTGCAAGAAACATTAAAGTTTTAACTATCGAAAAGAGAATGGTGGAAACAAATGATTACAATATACAACAAAACAAACGAGAAAGATTCCAACGGAGGGCAACGAACATGATTAGGGGGCTGGGAGGGCACAAAAATTATTAGGGGGCTGGGGCACATGATTTACGAGGAGAGACTGAAGAAACTAGGCTTATTTAGTCTGCAGATGAGAAGACTGGGTGGGGATTTGATAGCAACCTTCAACTACTTGAAAGGGTGCTCCAAAGAGGAGGGAGCTAGGCTGTAACAGAGGACAGAACAAGGAGCAATGGTTTCAAGATGCAGCTGAGGAGGTCGAGATTGGATATTAAGAAAAACTTTTCACTAGGAGGGTGGTGAAGCATTGGAATGGGTTAGCTAAGAAGGTGGTGGAATCTCCATCTTTGGAAACATTTAAGGCCGGGTTAGACAAAACCCTGGCTGGGATGATTTAGTGGGAGTGGTCCTGCTTTTAGCAGGAGGTTGGACTAGATGACCTCATGAGGTCCCTTCCAACCCTAAGATTCTATGAAAAACACAAAATGCAAACCTGGGTCTACCGTTATCATAGTTTCTTTTCATATCTAATAAAGTAGATTTCTCCCCAAAAAAAATCAGTCCGTTGCAGGAGTGACTCCTTTCTCAAGAACCAGGACCCAAATCTTCATGAAAGAATCCCCATTCCACAAGGAATTGTCCTCACTGAATGGATCCAGCATGCTTCTCTCTCCTCTGTGTTTTAACAAAAACAGCTTACTGTTTCTATTCAGAGGTAGAGCTAAGCTAGGTCTTAGTGTAAAGATTTTTTTAAAAAACTTTTTAAGTGGTTTTGATTGTTGTATTGTTTGTCATGACTCCCATTCAAAAATCTTAACATTGTGCAAGGCTAAATAAAAAAATTGAGCCTCCCGTTGCACTGATGGTCAAATGGGGAGCAGTGACTCTCTCACACACACACACAAACACACATACAGGCAGACAACCTGAACGGTCCAACACCAAAACACATGACCTCCAGGTGACTAATTTCTATTCCAAGTACATAAAACATACTTTCAATACCAATACATTATTCCTTAAATATTACCCAAACATATACCTCACAATAGTTACGGAGCTTAAGTTACAAGCTTTCTGTAGATATTCGTTATGGATAAATATCCTTTAAGACATATTTGGCATAGTGAGTTTGTCAGTTTTGAGGTGAGAAATGTTTGCAAAAAAACAGGAGATACTTTGTAAAGGGATCTCTAGCACAGAGGTCGTGTAGTTGTTTTGTCTGAGGTGTTTTGAGATGGTCAGAGGGAATTGAAAGTGATGAGAATTTGCAACATGTTACGTGATTCATCTGTCCATGCCACTGCAGGGGAGCATATGCCATAACTCAGTACATTATGGTTTGCTGCACCACTGTGTCAGTTGTCATTTAAGAGGTTCTTAATGTCACACATGCATAGTAATACCATATTTGATTCTGTCACATTAATTCCACAACATGGAAACAGACTTTAATAGCCCTTTGAGGCAGAGAACATCTTTTTGTTATGTTATGTTATAGAATGCTTAGCAAAAAGAGATCCTGGGTCCACGATTTGATCTCCTAGATGTGAATGTAGTATGTATTCATAAAAATAGAAGCTAGGAAAACTTATCTGTACAGTAGACTATAGATCAATATACAAACCCATACTACTCTTAACAAAAGAAGAAATAGGGTGGGGAGTCCATTTACAGAAAAGCTTTATGGAAACTGAGTTGACAGTCACTGGTCCAAAATGCTCACAGTGTGCAACCAAGGTATGACACAGTTCTGTGAGGAATTTAAGTGAGAAACCCTTAAAAAATTCCCCAAGCCATGCCTGTTCAGGTAACCTGGACCAAACATTACATGTACGACACTATCCAAGAGGTACTGCTTTAACACTACATATCACAATGAAGAATGGAGTGGTCGGTTATTTGGTTACCAAAATTAGTTGTCATTTCTATGCTAAATTTATCCTTCAAAAATGAAAGCAGCTGGAACCTCAGAAAGCGTTGCATCCCACATGATGGAGTTCTTTATTAGAGCTTGCCTTGACACATACAGAACGGACCCATCTTCTATGAAATGGGCACAGCGGGTGAAACATGCAACACATTAGCCAGCGGGGTACATATGTAGCAATCCCTACATTGCAGAGTCATGATGCCAAAGTAACGATTTCAATACTTAAAACTGTTGACCAAGTAAGAGAGGCCTCAACTAATGTGCCGTACATCTAGGGGCCAGCCCCCAAACTGAGGCCCCCTAGGTGTGTGGCAGAGATGGTGCCCCCTCGACTGCCAAAAATCTGCTGATGCCATGGCTACTTTTGATGGCGAGTGCACAAAACAGCCCCACGCTGCCCAAAAAAACTGCTGCCGGAGGCACTTTCAATGTGCTCGGGGACAAGAAAGGAGACAAAGACAGATGGTGGCATTGAAGACATCAGAGCCACCAGCAACTTCTTTTTAGGTGTGAGGAGGCATTTGCTTCCCTGGCTGCTAGGCAGCAGGGGCAAAATCCTGATTGCCATGGCAACCTGGCACTCTGGATTTGTTGAGTCCCGAAATACCAAAATACCAAAAGGTATTTTCCAGGGACGAAGCTCCTGATTTCATTCAAGAATCATTGGTAATCAGCAGCATCAAGTAACTAGTTTTTCATTCATCCCTTGGAGTAAGAGTACCCAATAAACATCCAATATAAGTATACGTTTGTCACAAAAACTGATTCAAGGCATAGCTGTTCCACACTAGATTCTCTGACAGAGCCAGACCTAATGGCTACAGGAGGGTGGTGGAAGGCAAAATATTATCCGCAGGCCCAGCAAGGCTCTGTTCTCAGGATAGCTAGGGTGGGGCTGCTTTGAACACCTGCCTCTACATGCCTTAATTGGAGTCACCCTCCTGTAGCCACCCTCCATAGACTCTGTCACAATTCATTTGGAAGACTTTTTCTAAAATGACTGATTATTTACTTTATTTTGACATCTTAGGTTTCCTATCATACATCAATTAGTGAACTAGGACAATGATGGCAGATGAAATTGTACATTAACAAATATAAAATAATTCCTTCTTATGTGCATCATTTCAGCTAGTCACAGCACTTATTGGGCTGCAAGTTGGTTACAACAGCTCAAAAGAAACACTGTGCAAACCTCATTGAAAACCTCTGCTTATCATGTAGTGCAGGTCACAAAGCAAACTTTATTAGGATGCATAAGGGAGGAAGCAGGAAAATATTGAAAATATGTCATTTATATAAAATCAATGATACAACCTCACCTGGAATACTGTGTTCCATACTGATGAACCCATTTCAAAAAGCTTACAGTATAAATCAGGCTTCAACAAATCTCCCACACACCTAACGGCCAGTGGAAAAACTAAGGCACGCCCAGGTGTGCGGCAGTGCCAAAGGCCGCCATGGCCACTGATACTTTCAGCAGTGGCAGGATGGCATGATAAACACCCCCGCTGCCGAACAAAACTGCTACCAGAGGCACTTTTGGTGACGGTGGGCACGGGGGAAGATGGCAGTGCTGGAAATGTCAGCATCGCTGGGTTCTTTGTGGTGTTCCCCCCCCCCGGATGTCAGAGGGTGTTTGCCTCCACAGACGCCGTGGCACTGCTATGTGCCACGGGCTAAATCCTGGATACCATGCTGACCTAGCACCCAGGATTTGTTGAGCCCTGCTATAAATATTGAGGGTTCAAAAACTGATTAAAAGCAACAAGGGTGATTGGACAATGAAAAATATTTGGTATGAAAGAAATTGAAGAATTGAAGTGAGAATGAATAAATAGTGAGATAAAGGTACACAAAATAAAGAGCAGTATTGAAAAGTTGGATCAGGCATGTACAGTTACACTCTCAATTATAAAATAAGGCCATACAAGGAAATTGAAGCATGGCAAGTTTAAAAGTGATATGGAAATATGTTTTCCACAGAATACACGAGTAAGTACTCTGTGGAACTCTAGGCCTCAATATCACTGATATCAAGAACTAAGTAGGAACCAAAATAAAAATTGAACATGTGTCTATCTGACTTCTATCTGTATTTTTTATATTCCTAAGTAACATTAAGCAGACTGAAATTAACTAAAACAATACAAAATGGAGTAAACAGAAGTAAAGAGGAGGCATGATCAACTGATTAAAAATAAAATTATTTTAAAATACTGTAGTACTGCAAAGTAATTCTGTAACTTACAGCTGCAGATGTTTGGAAGGGCAGTTATTTTTCCCACCTGACAATCAAACCTTCACCTTACAGGATAAACTCTGCTAACAACAATGGAAGTTGTCTGTGTATGTTATCTAAAGATGTTTTTAAAAAACTGGCCCTTTAGAAAGACATTTTCATCTAAGGATTGATATTAGTCCAAAAAAAATTAACAGCTCAGTTATGCACATTACCCCGCCAAACATGTGTGTAAAAGTAATTATTACACTAAACTTTTCACAGGCACATTTTTGGTGTAGTTTTAGAAGTGACATATACTTACAGCCTTCGAAGCAGTACTAATATATTGCATCACCATTTCTTTTTTGGTATTGAAGTCTTTTTCTCGTAATGGTGTTTTTCTGTCTTCATTTAAATTCATATCTTCCTACAGGAAAAAATTTTAAAAACTATTTAACAATCCGAGAATCACAATAAGGACCTTAATGAGGTCTTATACTATGCTGAATGCATGTAGATGAACCTTAAGTATAAAACTTAACCAGGAGGGAAAAAAATCACAACGTAGATAAAAATCAGAAAGACTAACAATTGCAAAACTGAAGAATCAAATATAAAACATCCACTTCAGCAATTTAAAACCAAGAAATAAGAAAAAAGTAGAAAGCAATATATAGATAAGTCAAGTAAAAATCAAAAGTTTTCATTTTTTTATTTTATTTATTTATTTATTTATTTTTAAAGAAAACATGCCACGATTTTTACCTATACCGTTTGGCAATTCCAGCATCCCCACAGTGAATACCCTTAAGTCATGTAGGGATTGTGGCATACAGCAGCACTAGCTGCACAGTAGTTCCAGTTTAACCTTATCCTATGAATCATATGCAAAATGGACACATTGCATTGGATTCAATGGTGGGGTAGGAGACTTGCATTTCAGATGAGATGCAAACAGCTTAGTCAGACTATGCCCTCCTCAATCACACAGAATAGTAAGTTTCTTACACAAATGCCATTGAGTTGTACCCCTATGCATCAAAATCCAGACTGCAGTATCAATCATTTGGGGCAAGATCGAGGCAAAAAAGTTATCTTTGCTTCTTTTGTAAAGGAAGTGTCACTGCCTTTTGTTACTCCTGTAATTAGACTCCCAAACAGCAAATATCATCTTCTTGCCAGTGATTCTCACAGCAGCATTTTTTTTCCCCTCACATCTGCCTCTGTCAAGAATATTTCAGCATCTTTTGGATGCAAACTTTGCTAACATCCATTCCTGTCACTATGAGATTAGATTACTACACTGCATCCAGTTAAATTTTAAATCCTTTTGAAAACTGAAGCTGGGTTATAACTCACTAAAAAAAGTGTTTCCTGCCATGAGCTCATTATGCTACTGCTCTGGAATCTGTACTATCAACCCGTGAGTTTATGAAAGTAGTTTTAAAACTATTTAGTTTAACCTATGAAGTTGACTTCACACCTGCCTATCTGACAAGCAGCCTCTCCACCTATGCCATGCTATTTTATGGTTTTATGCTACACGATCTAAGTGCCCCACATAAAAACAGCAGCAAGTCCCTAATAGACTGCATGGAGTCCGTGGCACACTTCCTCTTCTAACGTAAAAACACTGCATGTTTTGTTTTTGATTTTATTAATTTACTTATTTGTTGCTTTGATGTTTCAAGGTAGCTTTCTTGTTGGTTGGAGTTGTGTCAAAAAGGATCTTTCTTATGGAAAATAAAGTAGGCCTTTTTCAAAAAGAAAAGTTTTGCAGCATTTTCTAAGGACTTTCAGACTCTAGCCTCCCCTAATTTCCTCTGGAAATCTGGTATATAGCTATGTTTCCCCATCCAACAACACTTTCTCTCCAGTTCTCATGCACTTAATCATGGGCTCAGGAATCTGACTTGTCCTTGAAGAGTGTAACCACTGCAGTAATTCATAGGTCAAAATGTAGTCTTTAACATCACTAAGGCTCAATCTACTGATTGTTCTGAAATGTAAACTGGCATCAAAAGCTGGCTGGGGAAACAGCGGAGGGACTCAAGCACTGGTCTGATGTGCTCAGAGCTCCCTAAACCATAGAAAAAGTGAGGAGGCACATCCTTGCCAGCTGGACCCTGAACATTGTCCTCTTCACATTTAAATTCAGATAAAGTGAATTACAATAATTCAGCCTTAAGATGACAAATATGTATGACTGTGCCTGGATCTTCAGCTAAAAGCAAACTAACAGATTCCCTGCAAGCTGGATGTCAAAGCAGGCATTTTAAATGCGGATGTTACCCAGGTTAGTGAGGATTGCTGTAACTCTTGCAGATGAAACTCATGAGGTGGATCACCATCAGCTGAAGCCTGGGGATTGTTGGCCAGTTATTCAACAACTATCCCATCCTCATAATTTACTCTACCTATTTAAAAATAACTCTCTGTTGATCCTTCAAAACATACTGCAAATCAGTCCAAAACAGCTTTTAGGAAAGAAAGGGTGCAATGAAAGTTAAATTTTGTGATACAGGAGGAAGTAAGTATTATTTGGTTTTCATTATTTTTGTTAGTGAATTGTCCCAAGTACACAATCACATCAAGCTGTAAGGATTTAACAGTCTGGTACAATGAATGAGAGAACCAAAAGAACTACCAAAGGATCTATCTGTAATCTCATTTTTGTCCTATCCATTGAGGATTAAAATATTTTGTCAATATTTTTGGTCAGAACATAATATTCAAGTGTGGTTAAAGGTATTTTGCATTCTACACTCTTTCCAGACTTTACAAGATTTTCTTTAAAGGAAATGGTATCAGGAACCATTAAAACATGGTTGAGTTTGGATTTTGTTCTTTTGTTTTTTAAATCATTTTCTTTTCATGTGATACGTGAGTCAGCGTACTCCAAAACAGGGATCAAGTGCTCTAACTGCTTTATATGGAGCTTATGTCATTACATTTACCTTTCTTTCTTAGGAAATGAAGAAGTTACTCATCTTGGGCACTAACTATGGCTCTTTGAAGGGCTCCCCCCTCTGGGTGCTCCATTGTAGATGTTTCTGTGCCCAGGGCTGCTGGCTAGAGAACTTCAGTAGTAGTTTCAGTTGACCGCACGCATGCGCTGCTCCTCTCCTGCCATGAGGCTAGCTCACAGGCAGCGGTGAACCTCCTCAGCTCATTCTCTACTGCAGAGTCTACTATTAGCACTCGGAAGCAGATGGGAAGAAAGAGGGTCATGAAGCACCATAGGGACATATCTCAAAGAACCACCATTACTACTTCTTTAAGTAGTGTCCCTAAGGGTGCTCCAGTGTAGGTGACTCCTAAGTAGTACCTACTACTGGAGGCTTGGACTTGGGAGTCTAATCTAATACAGATGATAGTATTGTAGCACCAAATTTGGCATCTGCAGCTGAATTGGCCAGGATGGCATAATGTTCTGCAGAGGTACATGCCCAAATAACTGCTCTGAATATTTCTGATCTAGGAATTCCCTACAGACAAGGAAACTGAACTCACAGACGGTGTGCATACTGAAGACAGGGGTAATATATTATGCAGCTAAAGACCAAGAGCCTTTGAGCTGAAATTGCCTTATAACCTATGCGCAATGGAGAAGAAAAGACTCAGATTTTATGAACATTCTCATCCTGTCCAAATAGAAGGCCAAGGCTCTCTTTACATCAAAAATATGGAGGATGGCCTCCCAATTGTGCTGGTGATTCTTGGGATAAAAGCCTGAAAGTTGAATAAACAGGTTTATGTGGAAAGCAGAAATCAGAGTGAACTTCGGATGTGGTCTAAATATAACCTTGGTGGGGAAAAACACCATAAAGAGTGAATACACCATCAGAGCTGCTATTTCCCCTATCCTTCTTGCTGACGTAATAGCAATTCAGAAAGCTGTCTTCATGGACAGAAGAGTTAGTGAATGAAAGTGGCCATGGGTTCAAATATCAGTCTAGTTCAGAGGTGTCAAACTCATTTGGTGACGGGGCCAGACTGGAAGGGAGGACACCAGCCGGGGACCGAAGTGTGTCTGAGTAGACTTCCTGACCCCCTTCTCAGCACAGTACCACCTGGGGTCCCTGACCCCTTTCCCTGCCGTACTCAGAGCTGTGTGGGCTCCCCTTTCCCCTCCCCAAACCCACAGATCCTCTGACACCTTCCCTTTCTCCTGTCCCGCGGGCTCCCCTTTGCTGCACTGCCCTTCCCTTCTCCCCTTCCCGGTGCAGCTCCTCTACCCATTCCCTTCCCTGCATGGGGCTCCGTCCTGGTCCCCACCCACCTTTCCCACACCAGTTCCCAAAATCCCTTTCCCAGCCTGCTGCCCCATGGAGCTGGCTCCCCATCCACTTACCTGGCTCACAGGGGCTCAATCCAGCCTCCGGCCAGGCCATTCCCCGCCCTGGGCCACTGCCTGGATGCGTGGCAGGGCGGCAGATTTTAAAAGGCCCTGGCCAGGTATTAACAAAATTTCTGCCCAGCTAGGCGCCCAGCCTCAAATCAAGGTACCCAGCTGGGACCCCCAAACTCCTCTGAAAAAAAAAAAAACCTGCTCTCAGCCCCGGAATCTGCAAGGGGCTGGTAAAGGCGCCTGCAGTTTTTACTTTTCGCCACCAGAGGGTGCACCTCCAATGTATTTTTTACCAGAGGAACGCCCTCTGCTGGCAAAAAGTAAAATTACCAGCACTTTCCCCGGGCTTGACAAGTACAGCGAGGGAGATCCATGCAGGGCTCCGAGGGCCGGATAAGAGCTCTTGGCGGGCCAGATCCGGCCCACGGGCCGTAAGTTTAACATCCCTGGTCTAGTTAATGCTTGTAGCACCCAGTTGAGATCCCACTGAGGGGTGGGAAGTCTAGGTAGTGGGAAGAGGTTTTCTAAGTCTTTGAGTATGGGAGAAAAGTGAATAATCTTATATCTACTGATGGAAAATTGCAATTGCTTCTAGGTGCACCTTTAATGAACTAATGGAGAACCCAGATGTTTTTAAGGATCAACCAGTAGTCTAGGCCTAACAATAAGGAGATTGCATTTGGGGCAACACCTTTAGGTTGCACTATATCTGCAATCTTTTCAATTTCTATAGGTGGGTACAATGCATAGTTCCTTTCCTACTACGTAGAACGAATTCCGGTACCTCCTCAGCACAAGAGCTTTATGTGTAAGAACCACGATTGACCCATGTTTTGAATCAGAGAATCTGCTGATTAGGATGGCCCATATGCCCTTCATTCTGTGGCAGGAGGCAAGAAATGGTTCAGAGAGTCCTTGATGGACCCAATGCTAGCTGTGACAAGTAAGGATTCAATGTCTGTCTTGGACGGCTAGGAACAAATCAATATGATGTGTGCTTTTGCTGTCTTTACTTTCAACAGAACCTTCAGTAACAGAGGGAATAGGTGAAAGGTGTGAAGAAGGTCTTTGCCCCATAGAACAGAGGTGTCAAACTCATTCTATGGTGGGCAAAACATCTGACACGGGCCATGTGTCCATGCGGACTCCCCAACCCCTTTCTGGCACAGTATTACGTGGGCTCCCCAACCTTTTCTCCAGTCCCCTGAAGGGGCTGGCTCCCCTACCTGGCTCAAAGGGGCTCAATCCAGCCCCTGGAGTAAACACTTGGGCACAGCCCCAGGTCCACCCACTCCCCCTTCCCCCTCAGCTCCCACCATACTCAATGCCTACCCTCAGCCACCCTCAACCCCTCGCCTCACTTGCCTCCCAAATGCAGTGCCGCCACCATGCTCCAGGCTCCACCCCCCTTGCCACCAGGGGCCCTGTAGCCCAGGCCTGGCTCTGGGCTTACTCCCCTGGGGCCCCGCACCCACTGCCACCCCAGCTCTTTCCCTCCCCCTTGGGGCCCCTACTTACTGCAGTCCAAACCACATAGCATGGGCCACAGAGGAAGGGGTTAAAATCTCCTCTGCCCTGGCTACTTGATGCAGGGGGAGGGGCTGGCAGCTCCTCTGTCAATGCTACTGGCAGAGGTCTGGGCTGCAGATAGGCTGCTGTCTGCTGCAGAGAGCCACTCATTGGAACAGGCAGCTGCTCCACGGACTAGATAAGAGCCCTTAGCGGGCCGGTCCTGGCCCCTGGGCCGTAAGATTGACACCCCTTCCGTAGAAAGAGGACAATATTCTTCATGGAGTACTGTCCGATTCCCACCCTGGAGTGGTATTGTGGACATTTCCTGTTCTAGTACATAGCAAACAGGTCTATCTCCTATGCCCCCAAAGGGAAACAGATTGTGGAGTACTATCAAATGCAATTCCCATTTGCAGTAGCGGAGGAATTTGTGTCTCAGATTCTCCGCCATGTTGTGCATTACCAGTAGGTAGGCCACTGATACGTGGGTACTGTGGGAGATGAACCAGTTCCATAGTTTAGTGCTTGCACACACAGGGAATGTGATCTAGCAGCCCCCCCCCCCTTGTTGGTTTATACAATGCATGCAAGCTATATTGTCTGTCAGGATCCTGGTATCAGTGTCCATGATTGGGGAAGGAAATGAGTGCACGTGTTTCTAATTCCTCTGTTCAAGCAGGCTGATGTGATGGTTGCCATCTCAGATGGCAACCATTTGCCCTTCATTGTGCAACAATTGAAATGTGCACCTCATCCTAGAAAAGATAAATCAGTGATCAGAAATGAGGGGCTAGGCTGAAAGAAAAGGACTTCCATACAAACATTTACTGGGTCTTTACACCAGTCCAAGGATCACTTGACCTTGGCAGGCATGAAAAGTAGTTTTCTAATGTTATATCTGTTCGGTCTGTAAACCCAACCGAAGCACACCACACCTGGAAGCATCTCCTGTGTAGTCTGCCATAAACTAGGAACTGGGTGGACCCCCACAGACCATTTCTAGCACCCATTTCTCAAATACTTTCCATTCGAATGTTATGGAACAGAGTAAGATGGTCCCAAAGGGGGTAGGTGGGGTTTTCCAGTATGAAGTGATCACGAAGAGTGTTCTATGGGCACCTTGACCAGAACAAATAGTTTTGGTAGTCGTATTTCGTACACAGGGCTTGATAGTTCTCCATTCTGAACTGTAGGATGTCAGTCTTTCTTCCAAACAGTCCCAATCATAAAGGATTAACTTAAAAGTGATATTGCCAGCCCTTGGAATTCCCTGAGTCCACAATAATTGAATTGGTCATGGGTGGGAAAACAGGAATTCTGTGTCCTTTACCAGTACTAATATTTCTTGTCTGCTCTATTACAAGTTAAAGGGATGGATGAAGGGGTTTGCCATATTACTTTGGCTGGGTGCAAAATGGCTTTATTAATAGGGAGGGCCACCCTGGAAGCACTGGAGGAGGGCACAATGTCCACTAGCATGTGGTACAACTCCATCACCTCCTGTAAGGCTATTCAAAGAGCTATGTCACACTCTTTGTGAAGTCATGAAATAGTCTAAAAATCATCCGCTATCGATGGTGGGGAAAGCATCACAGTCTCTCCTGGCGATGATGATAACAGGTGGGTTTGAGAAGTGACCTCTTCTTCCTCCACTTCAGCTTCTGGTTCCTCCCTTAACTGTTCTAGAGATGTGGAGGCCTCCAAAGCAGCAACTGGGGGAAGAGTATTTCTTTCAGGTATCAGTAGGCCTTACCAGGAGCAATGGACACCTGTTGCCTTTGGGCCTGTCCGGCGTCCAATAAGGCCATGAAGATGGGAGAAGGCCCGGTGGTTGGAACTATGATTGTCAAAACCAGGGAGATTTTGGGTCAGAGGGACGGTATGTCACTCTGGCAAATGAGAGGCATGATGAAAGCTAGATCCCCGTGGACACTTTGTGATTCTATTAACAAGAAGGGTGGTGCATTGCAGGAAGTCATCAGTTAGACCAGAGTTCCAGGTGGGCTTGGTACCAAGGCCCTGGTAGTGAGCAGCAGGGAATCCAGTGCATCTGACTACAAAAGATCCATCATGCCCTGGAAATCTGGTAGTGCAGGAGGCGACAATAGTGGCAGAGACTGTCTGTGCCGAGAGGCTTGAACCAATGAAGCCTCAAAGATCAAAAAGTGGTCCCTAAGTCTTATGAGTGCTGGGCTTAATCATGGTCTTCAAATGAGAGGCCCTCAGTTGTGATCTGTACCTCTTCCAATATCCCTGAAAATTGCAACCAAGCTTCGCATGGCAGTAGCTATGGCCCTAGGGCCTAGTAGCTCACAGTAACATCAGCAAGCTAGCTGAAGAATGTTTTTAACTTCCAATATACTCCTTTCATCACTGTGTCTTGTGGTTTTGATTTCAGCACCCCTTGCGATCTAGATCTCCCTGAACAGCAGCTACCACTTTCCTGTGATAGGATGAATCTAGAAATATTAAAAGCCAGAGGAGAGTACTGTTTGCTTCTGTCTGATTTACAAGTGAACCAAATTCCTCTATAAAAATGAGCTGTAGTCTTCATGATTTACTACTCCCCAAGGCAGGAGTCGGCAATCCCCAGCACGCGTGCCAAGGCCCAATTCTGAGCAGCATGTGGGCTGCTCAGACTGCCCCCACTGGCCCCATCCCCAAAGCCCCCCAGCGCAACCCAGGGGCCAGCGTAGCTCAGGGTTCGGGGGCCAGCGCGGCCCGGGGCTCGGCATGCCCCCCAGGAACCCCAGCCACCAACAAGGACCCCAGCTACCCCCCCAACCCGGATTCCCTGCTGGTGGGATCCCACAAGAAATACAATCACAAAGGGTTAAACAGCGAAAGGGGATTCTTACCATCATTTTTTCAAAAAGTACTAAGATTTCTCGCTCTGACAAGGGTTTGGGGATGAACTTATCTACATCTGCAGGAGATGAGGTCCAATCAGTAGAGGAATGTGATTGTTTCAGTTGCAATAAAGGAGGTCTTTCCTTTTTACTGCCTGGAATCCTTATACTGGAAAATCTATCCAACTGAAAAGAAAAGAACAGTTAACATACATCAGCAGCTGTCATTTATATTATATTCGACCACAAATAATTTGTATCCACTTTAAAAAAAAAAAAAAAGTTAACTGTCCGATATGTTTGACCAAAAGCTAGTCATTACAATTTGATTTGAAATGTTTTTATCAAGAAATCAATTCTCCTTATCTTTAGACATGCAAAAAGCCAGCTAATCCAATACAATGTCTATTTTAAACTTCGTATCTTTTTTGTTTTTGTTTTCATTACCAAAGGCAGAGAGAATAAGGCATATCATTCAGAGATTTTTACTTAGCACTTGGAATCTTACCTTGTATGACCAAATATTATTTGACCAAACCTTGAGAGTATATTCCAGTAAAAAATGTAAAGTTAACTTTTAACAAGTGAGTAACCTCAAATTTGAAATCTATTTAGTAACTAATAGAAAAAGAAGGTGTACCTATATAAAGTCAATGCCATAGATCAGTGGTCCCCATCCTGTGGTCCGTGCACCACTGATGGTCCGTGAGGGTACTGCAAGTGATCCAGGATGGGGTGGGGGAAGATAATTAGTGCAGGTAAATGTACTGTGACAAGTGCAATGTGTTTGTGAGTGAGCATAAGAAATTAGTAGAAATAGCTGCATTTTTAATAACCCTTGATATATGTTTGACTCCTGTCAGCCATAGGCTATGTTAAAAATGTTTAAAACAGTTTGTTTGCTTGGTGGTTCGCAAAAGCTTTTGATGACGATGTAGCCGTCCACATAAAGGAAAGGGTTTGGAACCGCTGCCATAGATTGAAGCCCATCACCACCAATACATACTGGGAAGGAGACTGCTAAGATTCTTACCAGCCACTGTCCCTGGATCCCCAAGAGGGGTTAATTTTCCTTATTAGCCTCCAGCTAGGGACTGCTTGATTAAATTTTAAGGCTGTTCAGTTGCTGTTGCAGGGAGAAATAGAAGAACTTGGTCCCTTCATCTATCCAGACAAAGACAACGCATCTGTTACAATCTTGAAGCAACCAGAAGACTTCTGGAGAGGGTAGGGATCGTTGTACAATCCCCTTCGCTGCATATCTAATGCGTTTATCTATTATAGCAAAACAAGCACTAGCCAAATAAAACCTAGGTAGGTCTTGGCAACTTCATGGCTGATCATAGCTCTGAATAGGAGCAAGTAAATGGCCCGGCATTTTGTAAGTTTTATACATGCTGCTACCTTGGAATGAGAAAAGAGGCAGTGGAGGCACTAGAGTGGTCTTCAGATGTTGTGTTACTTGTCCAAGGAATAAAAGATGGTACTAGATATCCCTCAACTTTCCTGACCTCTACTCACAGCACTATTATAAAAGCAATATTTTGTTGTGTGTTTCAATTTAATAACTATTCAGCATTACCAAACAGACTTAAATGAAATTTAATAAAACAGATTAGTACAGCACTATACAGAGTACAGGAAGATCAAATACATTACCACCCTTAGTTTAAGATAAAGAGCTGGCCTCTGCCTCTTTCCTCTCTTTATCTGGTAGGATGCTAACAGACAATTTTTCAAGTCCCCTGTGTTGTTGCTTTTTAATACTGTGTAAAAACATCTCCTTGTTGGGGAAAATGTTGCTTTTCCATGATTAATATCACTAGGTGGTCTACTGACATTTTTGCTTTACCTAATTACTTATGGCATCTTAAGGGTTACATGATGGATATGCTATGTGGGATGCTAATCCAGTTACTATTACTGACAGCTGTGATAACTAGCAGTTCTTACTAATCAACATCATTCAATGGATCCTTATTTTATCCATTACAGAAAACATGTGCAGCAAGAAGTACCTCTTATAAAAGACCATAAATAAATTTTAGGCACCCTTCATCAATCACCCAGTTTTGTTTATATTAGAGAGAGAGAGAGAGAGAGAGAGAGAGAGAGAGAGAGAGTATGAAAGGTCTTTTCCCTAGACATCTATTTTTCCATAAACCTGAGAGCAGCTATAATAAAGTACAACTCAATATTCAGTCACATGAAATTCCTGAATACAGGTTACTCACAGGTTAAAAATCAACACTTTGGCCTTAAAACTCAAACATACCCTTTGCTAATACCATAAATACTTTGGGGAATAGTTAATATATGAATGCATTTCATGTACAAAAAGAAAAAAAAAAAGAACAGGATTAATATTTACTAACAATTGCTAAAATTTACTGAAATAGCTTCTTAAAAAAAATAAAGAGACTCTTACTTGCGTCATATAACGGAAATTACAGTTCATAACAGTTATACTTTTGGTATTCCAGAACTCCTCCTGATAAGATGCTGACTTTTTATTTAATATTTGAATTTACATTTAATTGTTTTTACAAACTACAATTTAAATCATTTAGAATACTTCACAGTATTCAAATGTTGCACAATCCCATAATCTGAAGCTTGCCTTAGCCACATTTGACTGAGCCTTCAAGACAGGACACACAGTCAAGGAAGATCAAAAATACAAGTAATTGACATTATACAGTGCCTAATTCAGCCTTTTGTCTCTGCTAAGCAGCAGTTCTCAACCACTGTGTTGGGACACAAAAGTGCGTCGCGAAGAACCAGGAGGTGTGTCACAGAAAATTGGAAACTCAACTGCCCACTGCTCTTTGCTGCCCTCAGCAGTCCACTCCTGCTGCACAACACAGGCAGCATTCAAGGCCAGATGAGTAATGGGACTTAGGAGCTGCTACCCAGGCAAGAAGGCAGGGCACCACCTGCCCCACAGAAATAAACCCGGCCCCATAGAGCCTGACTGCCAGGGCACTAGCCTGAACAGGCTTGACTCAGACCCCATCCAGGTTCCGGAGTGCTGCAGCCTCCCAAGCACCCCAGTCCAACATATTATACTAACTTAATTCAATCAAGCAGTCACCTTCACTTGCTTTTTTCTTACTTTTAAAACTGTATTCCTGTAGTATCTTAATTTTCTCAAGCCTTACCTAAACCAAACCTTCACTCCAAATACTTTGTGAAATATATACCCTAAATGAAAGCTTGAGTCATTTTAGGTAAGATATATATAAGTAGTTAGCTATAATTATAAAAATACTGTTATGTGGTATGTCCTGCAGCCTCTACCTAGTTTACAAAAGTACCATCAATAAGATGTCCTCTTAAGAGCAAGATCTAAAAAGGGGTGACCATGTTAGTCTAGTTCAGCAAAACAAACAAGGAGTCCTGGGGCACTTTTAAAGACTAACAAATTTATTTATCGCATGAGCTTTCATGGGAGAAAATCCCACGTTGTCAGAGGCTTTGAAGATGGGGAATTTACGGAATGGTAGGGAAAAAAAAATCTTCAAAGCATCTCACAAAGTATGATTTTTGCCTACGAAAGCTCATGTGATAAATAAATTTGTTAGTCTTTAAAAGTGCCCCAACACTCCTTGTTTGTTTTGTTAAGAGCAAGCAGATTAACAAATAGAAATTTTAAGTCTGAACCTGTTCACCTGTTATGAAAGATAACACTGTTGATTGCCATGGTCCCAGCTGTTGCAACACACTAATAATTACTATAATCAAGACTTTAGGAATTCGCATTTTAGAAAAAGTATTTAAAAATGTATCCTATTAAGTACTACACATGGAGATGATGTACAAAAATACTCCAGTTTAAAAAAAAAAAAACAGCATCAACTTGTACTAAGATAAAAAAAACTCCATTTTACTAATGGTGGTTCATGTTAGTAAAAAGTAATTTTCTGCTTCACTGAGCTCCACCTCATGAATTGTAGATTAATGCCTGGATGACCTTGAGCATCGTGTGCGTACACATACTGAGAACTGAAAGTCATCAGGGGATTAATCTTTTTATATGAGTACGTATGCATTCCAGAGAAAGAATGGTTACTTACCTTAACTGTGTGTTGGGGTTTTGCCTACATGGATCCCACACTAGGTGTGCATGCACGTATGCAATATCAGACTCTTTTTTAGCCAGCAGCAACCTTTGAAGTTGCATGTGCCTAAGTCCTTCCTCTGAGGGCACAACATGCAGGTGGCTCCTATTGCCTCTCAGTTTCTTATTCTTCACAATGGTAAAGGACTCCACATTGGTGGAAAGAGAAGACAGATTGTGGGATTCATGTGGACAAAAGTCTCTCAAACCACAGTTACTCTATACTAAGGGATTGTCTACACTAGGGGTGGGATTATAATTCGATTTTAGGCTGTTGAATTACAGAATCTGCAGGAGACTGATCATACTCAGCATATAGCTCCAGGCAGTTTTGTCCCCATTGGTCATCATTACTTCTTCCTGAAATGCATTGCACTGTGGGTAGCTATCCTACAGGGACTTGTGGGGAGGCAGTCGTCCTCCAATGATGTAATGCGCTTGCTCCCCCACCCCTCTTCTCCGCAAAAGAAGAGCAAAAAGCTTTCTATGCTCTCTTTCTCTACTGCAGGCACAGAGAGGGATGAATTAAAAACTTCCTGGGGCTGCAGGCAGAGGAAGAGCTATGTGCTGCTTACCTGCCACAATGATGCAGCAGCACAATGGGAAATCAAGAGTAGCAAGAAAAGAACAGGGAGTTCTGGGATTCATCTCGGAGGCCAATGAACTCGAATTTCACTGTTCTCTGGCTATACAGACTTAAGTTTGAATTCTATAATTCGACCTCAGGGCTATGCCACTTGCAGGAGTGGCGTTATCAAGTCTAATTACAGCACCATTTAATTTGAACATACTGCTCTCAAGAGACAGGCTGCAGAGGATCGAGGTAAGTAACATTATGTCGAACTTCAATGTCAATGTAGACCAAGGCTTAGTAATAATTTTTTCTTTGAATATTTGTGCACAAAGATCACACTTCAGGCAATAAGCAACCAGTTCTGTGTTTCTGATAATGGCATTAGAAATCTAAATCATGATCATGACACTTCTCTGCCAAATTGTGCATCAAATTTAGAAGCGAACAGGAGAATAGTATTGTAAAAAATCATATCTATCAAGCTCCAAGTTGCAGTTCTATAGTGTGTGGCACAATCTCTCACTGTAGTCTGTGTTCAGCATGTCATGAGCATGCCAAGAACACCTTCCGTGACATACTTTTCATTAGACAATACACAGTTACACTACAAGGGTGAATATGAAAGACACACACATCACACTATAAGGGTCTATATGGAGTACAGTGTCACAGCAACATTGACCATTCTATACAAAAACTACAAATAAACCTTAGCTACCCGAGATCCAGAATAGGATGTCAGGCTCTGGCTCTATCAATCTGTTTCTTCACTTCTGCTGGTGGGTATTGACAGAGCCAGACAGGTACCTAGAAGTCAACTACTACAGGAGAAGCCCAAGAAAGAAAACAGAACGTCACTGGTCATCACCTACAACCCCCAAGTCATACCTCTGCAGCACATCATCAAGGATCTACAGCCTATTCTACAAGATGATCCCTCAATCTCTCAAGCCTTGGGAGACAGACCTCTCCTCGCTTACAGACAGCCCCAACCTTAAGTAGATACTCACCAGCAACTACAGATGTTAACAACAGAAACATTAAAGCAGGCACCTATCCCTGCAACAAACCTCTTTGCCAACATATCTGCACAAAAGACACCATCACAGACCTAATCAAGTCAGCTACTTCATCAAGGGCTCATTCACCAATGTAATTTACACCATCCTGTGCCAGCAATGCTCCTTCCCCCACACTTTATATAATGGACAAACAAGACAGTCTCTGTGCAAAAGAATAATTGGATACAAATCTGACATCATAAATTACAACATTCAAAAACCAATAGGGGAACACTTCATTATCCCTGCTCATTCCCTTGATGATTTTTAATAGCTGTGCTCAAACAAATGCATAACAAATCAAAGCCTCAAAGAGAAACTGCAAAATTGGAATTCATATGCAGATTTGATACCATTGCCTTAGGGCTAAATAGGAACTATGGATTTTTTTTTCTCATTACAACAGGTGATTTGACCTCACCTTCCTCTAGATGCTGTTCCCCAGTGTTCGAATCTAAACAACTGCTTTTGATTTTGAGGACACTGCTTGGGAGTCACTTAAGGTGGAACACTCATACGGAGGCTACTCGAAGTAAAGGTTACTCACCTCATTCATTAACTGTGCATTTCCCTATGAAACATCTCCCTATGAGTGCTCCATTTCAGATGTACGCATTCTTCGAGCCCTTGTTAAGAGGCTTTTCTGTTAGCTGTGTTCATTTACCCCTTGCATGTGCACTATGCAGCCTCAGGCCGTGCTCCCAGGTATACAAGGCTGTGAAGGCAAACCGCCCTTGGTTCCTTCATCTGGACATCCAAAGAGAATAATATGAAGCAGAGGAGAAGGAAGGAGGGTAAGTGAAGCACCCATGGGGAGGGGACACCTCGAAAAACTGCAGTTGCTGCACAATATAAGTAACCTCCATGGTATCAAATCGAGATGGCCTCTCACACCAGAGACCTAGAAGATCAAGACTTCTTGGGAGCTGGTTCCTTGTGGTGGGACACTCTCCCAACCAACGGATGCACTTACAGTGGCTGTCGCTAATCAGGATTGCCTCCTGACAATAGGCAGCCTTAGAAACCTAGTGAGCCAGGGCATGGTGAGCCAGGCCAAATAAACACTACAGGAAAATAATGAGAAAGGGACAACAGAACAGGGGGAAGAGGAAAAACTGAAACCTCTCAACTAATCCTACACTAACTAATTAACTAGAGAAACTACACAAACTGAACAACTAAAAAAGAACGCAGAGGCGCACATGAACAGGACACCCTAGAGCACAAGTTGAGGTGGTAGAGAATGAACTGAGGAAAGTTTGCCCGCACAGTACTAGGTTGTACAGTGACCGACCTTGTTCAGTCTGAATAGACAATGTTAAAGGTAAATCAAGGAACTGATACGCACATGCACACCAGAAGTGGAGCACCCAGGGGGACAGTACTCAGAAAACCAAGGATTCTGAAATTTTGCTGAACTGTGTTAACAGCGAGAAACCAAAAATTTCAAAACCCTCTTCTCCCCTCCCAGCCCCTTCATGGGCTCATTCAGGAGAAAAAACTCAACCAACCATGGGAGATAGCCTCCTATTATGAATTGATGGAGACAATACAGAACTATACACCGTCTCTACAAGCAGTGTTGATGTCTGTGGAGTTGAAGGAAACTCTGTGGATACTGATACTGTGTGCTGTGATATGAGATTGGAGCTGCAGATGTTGGAGGCAAAGATACCATCACTACTGGAGCCCTGGGCACCAGTGCCAGGAGAGATTTATAAATTACTGAAAAGAACAAGCATCAAGCAGATAGACTCTAGGGTCCAGTGGCAATAGGTATGGGAAGAGGCATTACTAGAGAAGATATTGTTGCCTCTGTAAGTCTCTTGCCACCAGTGCTGAACCAGAACAACAGAAGTCAGCGATACAGAATATGATAGCAAAGTAAGGTAGTAACAATATCTGATGAAGAATAGTATTGAGTCGATTCTGAAGTTGGTGTGGCTGGCTGATAAGATTTAAAAGGTAGAGCAGTTGAGTGGTGCATTTTCATTCTTTCTAGCTGGTGCCATGGATTGTAATCCATGCCAGGACACAATTTTAGATCACTGTTCTTTTCTATCATAGGAAGCAAAAGCCACTGACTTTTCCAAGGTGGTCTGTGTTAGAGCAACAGGAATTGCTATGTCTATTTGAGCCCAAAGATGCAGGAGTTATTACTCATGAGTACCTAGGCCAGTTCTGAATGCTGTTTAGAGGCAATAGATCTCCTTCTGCAAAAAGACCTCAGAATCAGATCCTCCCCACAAGGAGCACTAAAACTAAAATATTCTTTAACTAGGAGCTCTAGCCCTTGGGAGTATACTACCACACAGAAACAAACAACATTCTCCTCTCAATCTCATTCTTTGGAACACCCAAAGCTTGTTTGCTGTAACTTTCCAAAAAAAAAGTTGAAGCTCAAATTTCTCCCTTAAATTTGGGAGAAGATTAAATTTGGCAATCTTCTAAGGAACTGAAAACAGGATTGTATAAAGAGAAGTGTTGGGCAACCTAAAGGATAGATGACATTAGGCAGTCCACGTATCGTATACAAACACAAAGCCAGGAGACCAAGTCCTGGCACAACGCCAGACATTAATCCACAATCTCACTAGTCCAAGGTTACTCCATCTATCCTATGCATTCTATTACTAACCGCAAACTTCTGATGGAGGTTTTGACATTACCCAGGGAACAATTTGGACTTTTGAACAGCTGTGTCTGGGCTGCCAGAGGCTGAGGGCCAATCAAGGCCCCTCAGCCCAGTACAAGAACAGGATGCAGGAGCTAGCCATCAGTCTGGTTCAGGAGCATGAGGAGGGTTTTCTTCCTGGCTGAGGGAGTAAGCACCCCAGAGAGCTCAGTGTGTGACACTGAGAGCTGCCTCGAGCCCTAAAGGTCCCGAAGGCATACACGATGACAGAAGTCCAGAACAAGAATCCAGAGATGAGGGTGACTGAAATGAGCAGCAGCTGAGGTACATGAAGAGCACACCAAGGCCAAACTGCAGTGGCTCAACCCTGAGGTGAGGGTCTGCACGAGACTAGGGGCTGTGGGAAAAGCAGTCCAGGGAATACTGACTGGTGGGAGGCGGCAGATGGTGCCAAGATCATGGCACTAAGGGTCCCCTGGGCCGGGGTGCTTCATTTGAGGAAAGGTGGGGAGAAATTGGAGGAAGTCCAGAGAAGAACAAGAAGAATGATTAAATGTCTGGAACACTTGACTTATGAGAGAAGATTGAAAGAGCTGGGTTTCTTCAGTCTGGAAAGGAGGAGACAGAGGGTCATGAAAACAGTTTTCAAGTACCTAACAGGTTGTCACGAGGAGGAGGGAGAAAAATTGTTCTCCTTAACCGCCGGTAATAGGAAAAGAAACAATGGGCTTAACTTACAGCAAGGGAGGTTTAGGTTGGACATTAGGAAAAACTCCTCAACTGTCAGGGTGATTAACAACTGGAATAATTTGCCTAGGGGGGTTGTAGAATCTCCATCATTGGAAGTTTTTAAGAGTAGGTTACACAAACACCTATCAGGGATGGTTTAAGAGAGTATTTGGCCCTGCCCTAAGTGCAGGGGACTGGACCTGATGACCTCTCGTGGTCCCTTCCAGTTTCTATGGCTATGTCTACACTTGCACTTTTAAGTCGACTTTAACGACCGTATATACTCGAGTATAAGCCGACTTTTTCAGCACCCAAAATGTGCTCAAAAAGTCGCCCTCGGCTTGTACTCGGGTCCGGCGCCTCCCTGGGGGGGGGGGGGTCGCACGCTAGTCGGGCTGACAGCAAGAGCATCTGGAGGATCAGGGGTCAGCAGAAGCTCCGGCGGAGCTTCTGCTGCCACCCGAACCCCTGGACTGAGCTGGGGGGCCGGCTCCGCTTCGAGCCTCCTCTCCACCGTTTTTCTTTGAAATAAATATTCAAAAACATTTAACCCACTGATGCCTTAATTTAATTAATGTAATTTTATTGGTATTTACAGTATCTTGATTATTGAAACTTACCAGTAGCTGCTGCATTTCCCACCCTAGGCTTATACTCGAGTCAATATGTTTTCCCGGTTTACGTAGGTAAAATTAGGTGCCTCGGCTTATATTCGGATCGGCTTATACTCGGGTATATACGGTGAGTCAACTTGAGCCAAGCTTAAGTCAATTTAATTTACTGGTGTAGACGCAGCCTATGATTCTACATGTGCGGCCTGGGTCCCTCCCTGCTTCACCACAGTGCCAAAGGCAGCACTGAGCTCACGAGCCATTGACTCGGTTAAAGAGTTGCCAGAGAACACGTGTGGGACTTTCACTCAGAACGGGGAATGTAGGGACAAGGACTCGGCCGGAGGGCTGAAGTCCTAAGATCAAACTCAGGAGTGGAGTTCGGCATGAAGACAGACGACATACAGACCTCCTGATGGCGGACCACTTGTGAAATTCCTCATAACATCACCAGGAGGTGCTTGTCAGGTGGGTCCTGTGAAGCTGATTGTGTACAGTCAGATCAAGCATCCCCCCCACCCCTTTATAATCTAATTCCTTGTGCTAGAAATATCCTTGCTGAGTCACTCTGACTCACATCCTCTTGTGGAAGAGAGATTTGAACCTTTCTTTTGATGAAATGCAAAATTCTTGTTCATGTCTTTTTCATACCAGAGAACAGTGGCTTAGCTAAATTATAATCCACTAGACTTTATTTTTATCTGCCTAGGGGTACCAGTGTGTCTTTGTCTCTAAAAACTGGTTTAGGTCTACCTTCCTAACTATGGAACACATTACAGCAATTTTACACAGTAGAAACGTGTGACTTTACATACAATGCTGATACACATATTTAACCAGGCCAATAATGTTCAGCAGATGATGAGTTTTCAAATGATACCTCAAGGCATACTTTATACAAAATTTATCATAGTCTTGTAAAACTGGTGAACCTAACAATATAAACTGCCATGAGGGAAACAGCCAGCTTATCCTTTATATGTGACTCATGATCCCTACTTTGGCTTGCTAGAACATTTAGGGTTTTGGGTTTTTTTAATATATGTTCCCCAAATTGTTTGCCAGTACAAGGATATATCAGAATGATTTAAGGTTAAATTGTACCATCTATCTTCACCACACATTCTCCCTTGCATCTATACTCATGGCAATGCACTGCTTTGGATGCATCTCTTCCAATAGCAACAAAAGGACTGCAAGTCCAACAAAATAATCAAAAAAATAAAACCTAATCTGAATGCCAACAATGATCTGTTGATTTAAAAGACAAAAAGCAAGTAGTTTTTCGCCTTGATATTATAATATGATCTCCTGAATGAAACAGTTAGGGAAAATGATTTTCTGTCAGTGATTTAGCATAAGTATTTTACCTACAATTTAGTTTGGGGTTTCGTATTAACACCTGCTTATATTCTGTGCAAGTGAATAAATTCACAGTCCACAAAAATCAATAGAACACAGAAGAGAAATTTCATTGCTTAGGTATAATGAAATTTACCATTAATGCTGCCAATCATCCAAGTGTAAGAATGAGGAAAGAGTGAGGATATAGTTAAGTAGTGTCTCATTTTACAGGGAATATTTTTTTATATTTTAAGAAATAAAATATTCCACCAGTGCAGAACAAACAACATTAACTGTACCCCAGAAACCATTCATATAGTATTCAGAGCACTTTTGAGCCTTCCTTCCTTTAAAAATAACCTATTCTGCATTTACCAGAATATCTTCCACAGATCTAACAAAATCAGAACCAATTCTCATTGAACTACAAAAAACAAGAGGAAGAGGGAAATGTTTTTTACCTAGGGTCCCTGCACTGCAAGCCTTTTAAAATCTGACTCTGAAAAATACACTTGGCAGGGAGTTTAACATTGCATTCAGAAATATTTTCTATCAAGGTCTGGGTTTCCAATATTTTTCTAAATGAAGGCTTGGTGAGGAGACTGAGATAACCTCAAACTGAAGTGATATAAACCAGAATGAATTCTGAGAACGCAATTAAATATGGATAACTAATACTTGAGAAAACAAAGTGATGTGTTCATAAATCAATTCTGAAATAGCAATCAAATAGAATTCCAGAATTGTTCCAATGCATCATCTGTAAACTTGTGCCACTTTTAGTAAAGCTTTGATACAAAAGAAATTAACTATAGAAAAGACCGTCCTAGACCAATTTATTACAGAAATCAACAGAGAATAGGGAACCTGAGATAAGCTATTGAATTCAACCAAGTAATACATTCATAACATCAACAGTACAAGTTAACTGAATTTCAGGAATGCAAAATTTCAGGTACAAAATCTAGTAAGGTGCAATGAGAGAGTAAATATTAAGAGCTGTTAGCATGGAAAATGTTTCACAAAAATAAGAATCTGCCTGTATGGCTTCAAGAGAAGCTTCACAAAAATATGCGTGCAGTTAAAAGAGAGCAGCAAAAAAGAGGAACAAGTGAGGGAGCACAAGAGAACCTGCACAAATATAATCAGAAAGGAAAAAGTAGTGTCTAGTGAGAAAACAGATCCATTAATATAATGGGGGTTGTCTCAAAAGTGATGTATTGTTTCTAAATCCATCTGTGACATTAATTATAGTGAGTGGAGGAGGGGAAATGTATTTTTACCAAAGAAAATACATTAGGAAAATTTTATATGAGAGGCTGATCTGAAGGGGAATAGTGTCCAAGACAGCTGGCTGTATTTTAAAGAAACCCTGTTAAAGGCACAGGAAGATAACATTCCGATGTGCAGAAAGAACAGCAAATGTGGACGGCGACCAGCGTGGCTTAGCAGGGAACTCTGCGGGGAGCTGAAACATAAAAGGGAAGCTTACAAGAAGTAGAAACTTGGGCAGATGACAAGGGAGGCATATAAAGATATTGCTCCGGACTGCAGGGATAAAATCAGAAAGGCCAAAGGACAATTGGAGTTGCAGCTAGCAAGAGTTGTGAAGGATAACAGAAAGGGGTTCTACAAGTATATCAGCAACAAGAAAAGGATCAGAAGTGGTGTAGGTCCCTTACTGAATGGGGCAGGCATCCTCATGGAGGATGATGCGGAAAAGGCTGAAGTACTCAATGCTTTTTTTACTTCAGTCTTCACAGGGAGGGCTAGCTCCCAGGCTACTACATGGGGTAACGCGGAATGGAGAGAAGAGCGGCCCTCGGTGATGGTAAGTCAGGTTGGGGAACACTTAATGAAATTGGATGTGCACAAGTCCATGGGGCCGGATGAACTGCATCCGAGGGTGCTGAGGGAGTTGGCCGATGTGATTGCAGAGCCACTGGCCATTATCTTTGAGAACTCGTGGCGAACGGGGGTGGTCCCGGAGGATTGGAAAAAGGCAAATATAGTACCTATCTTTAAGAAAGGGAAAAAGGAGGATCCGGGGAACTACAGACCGGTCAGCCTCACCTCAATCCCTGGGAAAATCATGGAGCAGGTCCTCAAGGAATCCATCCTGAAGCACTTGGAGGAAAATAGAGTGATCAGGAACAGTCAACATGGATTCACCAAGGGCAAATCGTGCCTGACCAACCTGATTTCCTTCTATGATGAGATGACTGGATTTGTGGATGCGGGAAGAGCTGTTGACGTGGTATACCTTGACTTTAGCAAGGCTTTTGATACGGTTTCCCACAGCATTCTCATCAGCAAGTTAAGGAAGCATGGGTTGGACGAGTGGACCATAAGGTGGATCGAAAACTGGTTAGATCAACGGGCAGGAATCAATGGCTCGATGTCTGGCTGGCAACCGGTAATGAGTGGAGTGCCCATGGGGTCAGTCCTGGGGCCGGTTCTATTCAACATCTTCATTAATGGTCTTGATGATGGAATAGACTGCGTGCTTAGTAAGTTTGCGGCTGACACCAAGTTGGGGGGAATGGTAGATACTCTGGAGGGCAGGGACAGGATCCAGGGAGACTTGGACAAATTGGAACACTGGGCCGAAAGAAACCTCATGAGGTTCAACAAAGACAAGTGCAAAGTCCTGCACTTAGGACAGAAAAATCCCATGCACTGCTACAGGCTGGGGACCGATCAGCTAAGTAGCAGCGCTGTAGAAAAGGACCTGGGGGTTACGGTGGACAGGAAGATGAATATGAGCCAGCAGTGTGCCCTTGTTGCGAAAAAGGCCAATGGCATATTAGGCTGCATCAGCAGTAGTGTTGCCAGCAGATCGAGGAATGTGATAATTCCCCTCTATTCGACACTGGTCAGGCCGCATCTGGAATACTGTGTCCAGTTTTGGGCTCCCTACTACAGAAAGGATGTGGACAAATTAGAAAGAGTCCAGCAGAGGGCAACAAAAAATGATTAGGGGACTGGGGCACAAGATTTATGAGGAGAGACTGAAGGAACTCGGCTTATATAGTCTACAGAAGAGGAGACTGAGGGGAGATTTGATAGCAACCTTCAACTACTTGAAGGGTTGCTCCAAAGAGGAGGGAGTAGGCTGTTCTCGAGGGTAACAGAGGACAGAACAAGGAGCAATGGTTTCAAATTACAGCTGGGGAGGTCAAGGTTGGATATTAGGAAAAACTTTCTCACTAGGAGGGTGGTGAAGCATTGGAATGGGCTATCTAGGGAGGTGGTAGATTCTCCATCTTTGGAGATCTTTAAGGCTCGGTTAGACAAAAGCCTGGCTGGGATGATTTAGGGGGAGTGGTCCTGCTTTTTAGCAGGGGGTTGGACTAGATGACCTCGTGAGGTCCCTTCCAACCCTATGATTCTATGATTCTCACGCCTTCTCCAAAAGTATCTCTCTCACAGCATTGTCACTCCTGAGCTTATGTTCTCTAGCGCGAGGAGGACCAACAGTGGATTATCAGATGGAACTATGCTGATGGCTGCCAACATCAAGCATCTTGGAAGGGAGCTAAAAAAACCGAGAGTCTAACCAAACTAATCTTCTCAGAAATTCTTCTAGGCCCATAAGCAAGTAGAAAATACTAGAGGTGAACCATTGTTTCTGTGACCGGTGCAAGGATGAACGTTTTCCCTTTGTGGGACACTGTGCCACATTCCAATGGAAGAGAAGCCTGTACAAGCACATCGTACATGTGGTGGGGGTGTGTGCACTAATCTTTTCAGCTGGAGCAATCAAAAGGACTTTAAACCTGTGGTCTCCAACCAGTCAATCGCAATTGACCTGAGTCTTGAACTGTTGCTGTTAACATTAAACTTCTGAATGGCAGTTGCAGTTAAAACTATGGCCACTGCAATATCTGCTGGGGAAAAGTTTGAGACCACTGCTTTAAACTAATATCACAAGAGGACCCGCTATGATGACAAATGAGAAGGAAAAAAAAAAAATCAAACTCAAATTGAGCTGACAAGAAATTGTTAAAAGAAATACTTTTCATTTGCTTATATACTAAGCTAATTGGAAGTTTTCACCAAATTTGATATAGCTGGCATTATGAAAAACCGGTGGGACAATTCACATGATAGGAAAACTAAAAGCCACTTGTTATAACTAGACTTAAGTCAATTTTTTTTTCCAACAAACAGTAATGACCAACTCTACATTTAATTTTCATTGAAAATTCATAGCTAGCAGGGCTAAGGAGTTCTTAACTACATTAGAAACAAAAGAAATCTTAATGGCCTAAGAAGGCATTAACAGCTGGGGATGGTATACTGTTAATGATGTGAAAAAAGTAGATGTGATCAATAAATATTTCTCTTCTGTATTTGGAAAGGAGGCTAGTGTATTCATCATACCCAAAGATTTTTCAGTTAACTAAACAAAGTGTTTGGACATCTATTGGGGATTAACATGTTTTTTAAAAACCAGAGCCTAGATGACTTGCACCTAAGATTCTTAAAAGAGTTGGCTGAGATCATCTGTAGCCACCTCCGTTCTTTTTTAATAAATCCTGGCATACCAGAGAAATTCCAGAAAACCTAGAAAGTGCTACAGTTGTGCTAATATTGAAAGAGAATTAATCTGTTGAATTATCAATCCAAGCAAACTAATGGAATAGAATGATATAGAATTCAGTTAATAAAAAAAACTAAAGAATGAAAATAATTAATACTGGTTTAATGGAAAGCCAGGTCTTAGCAAATAAATCTCATCAAAGTAAAATCCTTGAAGAAGCAGAATTTCAAATATATTTAGACAAAAAGAAAATCAATTATTCAAAAGAATTTTTCAGTCCAGAGAAGTAAAAAGTTGCTTAGATATCACAGAGCAAACATAAGAAGAATAAAACTAAACAGAGAGCAACAGTAAAGCAAATACCATCAAGGGAAATAGAACTTTAGGTTTCCTTATACAGAAAGAGTACAACAAAATAGTTCCCCAAAACATCTGTAAAAAATCTGTACTACATCTCAATAACATGGAGGTGAAAGTTAGCCAGATCAAGTACGATTAAATAAAAATACACTTATAGAGCAGGACAGTTTATATTCCCCTTTGTTGAAGGCAAGCTCCAGGGCATGGAGAAAATGAAATAGGGTTCTTTCTTAGAGGATGAACCCAAACAACAGTACTTAATGTGCATAAGATGGCATTGGGGACAAGAGCATAGCCAACCCCTGAATCTGCAGGGTGAGCCCAGCCAAGAGCAGTTTCCGGTCATGTGAGCAGAAGCTGCCCAAGATGCTCCACTTACTAAGTAACAAATGGAGCTGTTGGACGAGGAGGAAGGGCGAGGGGTGGGGCAATGAAGCACAGTCTCCAAAACCCCAGTAGCAGCAAAAATTTTGCCACTGTGTCTGTGGGGCCGCTACATAAAAATAACTTGAGTCGAACTGAAATCGTGTCCCCTTGGCTCAGCACTACTCTTCTTACAGGGTTGAAGTTATTAAGTCAAACTCCAGATCAATTGAGCAGGTTTTGACTGACCGTTCAGTCAAACCCAGAAAAATCGAACCAATGGCAGCAAATGTACTGCCATCAGTATAGTTTTAGCCCACACTTGTCCAACCTGCGGCCCACGGGCCAAACTCTGGCCCACCAACGGCTTTCATCCAGCCCACGGAGCGCTGCTGCAGGAGCCTGTGAGTTGGGGCCAGCTGGGGCCTTTTTAAATCTCCCACCCTGTGCACAGCCACAGGAGGAGTGGCTTGGCTGGAGAACAGTGTTCAGGGGCTGGATTTAGCCCCTTTCAGATAGGACAGGGGCCACAGAAGGGACTGGGGAGGCTCTGCAGTGCCAGGAGGTGAATAGGGAGCCCACACAGGGTCAGGAAAGGAGAGGACCAGCGTGCAGGGGGAGACGGGAAGGAGAGGAGCCAGCGCAGGGAAAGGAAAAACAAGGGCGGGGGAGGAGGCAGGGGAGCCCACGCATGGAAAGGGGAGGGGTGTAGCAGAGCCGACAGAGGGAAGGAATCCGTGAACCTATGCAATGGCTTGGCACAATAGGAGCCAGGGAAGGGGCTGGGGAGATTACAGAGCTGGGGAAAGGGAAGTGGTCAGGGAGCCCATATAACATGGGGCCACAAAAGGAGTTGGGTAGTCAACAGGGAAGGGGAGCCTGCACTGTGCTGGCTGGGGAATGGGTTGGGGAGCCTAAGAGGTGTGGGGCAGGAAGAAAGGGTAAGAGAACAAGGGGGGTTGGGAGCGGAAGGAAAGTAGTGGGGGTACCACCATGACCTGGCCATCCAGTTTCCTTCTCACCCCTACCATGCTCCCTTGCCACCCCTACCCTTCCTACCATTCTCCCTTGCCCTGCTCCCTACGCTCCCCCTTGCCACCCTACATGGTCATCCCTGCCTTCCCTTACCCTGTCACCCACCCCCCTCCCTTGTCACACCTGCCCACACTTTCCCCTGCCACCCCATAGAGCCACCTTTGCCCTCCTCTGCCCTGTAATGTTCCCTAGCCAACCCACCCCTCTACCATTCCTCCTGCCTCCTGCCCTGGTCTGTTTCCCTGCTTTGCCATGCTCCCCAATGCCACCCCACCCCATCCTCCTTGCCTGCCCTGCCCTTCTCTCCACTCTTTCTCTTGCCACCCCACATCCCCCCCCTCCCATTCTCCCTTGCCCTGCCCTGCTCTCCTGCCACCTGTACAAACTGGCACATTCTGAAAAAAATAAAGGTGAGCCTTTTTCAAGTTTTCACAAAATGTGGTTTAATTAACAAGTGAAAATTTGCAGTGTACAGTTTTGAAAGTGACACATATAAAGGCTGCTGTAGGAAGGATAGATATTATTTGCGCATTGTGTTTATATATGAATTGCAAATTTCTGCTTTTACAGAAGCTAATTGAGAGTTTATTTTTTGACTGGTTAAATTTTATTAATAGTAAAATCAGTTTCTACTATGCCTTACCAAACCAAAATTTGCTCACTGGCTCCTCTCAGTGAGAAAAGATTTGCAATGTGGCCATTGACTCAAAAAGATTGGACACCCCTGTTTTAGCCTATGATACAAAGAACCCACATATGGAGACAGGAGTCTGCTTTAACTGCAATCATCAACTTTGACATCTAGTTTCAGACCAATCAGGTGGGAGAAATAGAAAATGCAATCAGATTGCCATTTATAAGTAGCTCCATTAAAAGTCTTACTCACTTTTGTAGGCATCAAAAAGAAAAAAGCTGATTTCAAGGGCTTTAACGTACTCAAAATTTTAAAAAAAGGAAACAAGCCCCAAGTGTACTGAAAAAACTCATATCCTAGATAGGCATGCAATGTGGAATAATCATTGGAACCACAAATTTGACTAATTAAAAAATTGAACCCTGACACCATGCTGGAAAAGAGTTTTGAATAAAGCCATAGTACCCTGTTACTACTACTACATCTATTATAACGTAAATTAGAAGAACCCAGAAATCACACTCTGCAAACCAAAAAGTAAAAATCTGCCTGCATGAAGAATGGAAAGAGTGGGAAAACTAGAGAAGTTATTCACTAACTTAAACACAACTAAGTGCTCTAACTATGATTTTATCAACATATTCTTAAATCAACATATGGCAACACAGTTAATGCAATGCAGATTAAGGGTGTCACACTAATCTTTTTCTGTCTGTCTCCATTTAATAACAGTGTGGGGTCCTCAGCAGATACTACTGACTAGTCGTCTTTACTGCAAATGGACATCGTATGTATTCATCTGGTTTCACAAACAGTGGACAAAAATATTAAGATGCATAAGGAACAGATTATTACCGAACATAAATTATATCACTACATAAATTAATAGTGTAACATCAAATATTATGCTGTGCTTTGATCACTGTTCCTCAAAAAGGGAATAGCAGAAACAGACAGTGCTGAAAACTTCTTTAATAAGAAAGATTCAGAAGATTGGGGCTCCTTACCAAGAAAGATAAGAAAAGGAAGGAAATGAAAAATACAAAAATCATCAATGTTCTAGAGAAAGCAGAACTGGGGCTTCCATTCACCCTCTCACAATGCAACAGCATTAGGACATTCAATTAAATTGGAAATTGGCAAATTTAAAACTGACAAATGAAATAATTTTCACAAAATGCACAGTTAACCTGTGGAGAACACTGCCACAAAGCATGACTGAAGCCAAGAACTTAGCAGGGTTAAAAAAGGATTAGACATTTACATGGATAACAGGAAAATCCAGTTATGGAAACACTAATCACAGCGCCTCAGTTAAGGCTGAGCTGGACTTTGCATACAGAGCATGGATTCAGTTATGTATGACAAAACACATCCTCCCAAAGTCACTTGAAATACTGAATGATTTAAAATTTTATAAATAAAGCTATTAGGTTATGAATTAAAATTACCTGAAACCTAGTCCCTTAAGAAATTAAGCACCCTGTGCCAGTCTTATTTATCCCAAATGATCACAACACAACTGACTCTTCCGACTTTCCATACATTTAAAATGAAATCTGGTACATAAATTATATTTGAAGAAACTGTATTTTAATTAAGCTAAATTACTAAAAGATTTAACTCTTATGATTATAGAGACAAAGTTTGTATCAACAGTTCACTTAATTCAAGTGGTGCCACTGTAACATCCAAACTAAGGCTATGTCTACACGAGAATACTTAACTTATTGCGGGACATTGCGGGACAAGTAAAGCGCAATAAGTATTGCGCTTTCTCGTGTACACACGTGCTCTTTGTTTCACAAAGGAGCATTCACCCTTGGAATGCTCCTTTGTGAAAGAAGAGCAGTGCATGGTGGGCACCTGTCACACCATGCACTGCCCACAGCCAGATCCCTAGCCCAGCTGCAGGGCTTCCGGTGGCAGGGGGGGCTGCATTGCCAGCCCCCGCTGTCACCCGAACCCCAGCACAGCTCCCGGGCTCCGGGACTCAGCTGCGGCCGCGG